>OVAN01013073.1:0-13167 GCA_900406275.1 Anastatica hierochuntica
TGCATCCTGAAAAGGCTCCCGGGCCAGATGGGATGACAGCCCTGTTTTTTCTACGGTACCGGGGGATTTTGAAGGCGGATTTACTCAGTCTGGTAAGGAATTTTTTTAGATCTGGGAGTTTTGATGCACGATTGAATGTGACCAATATTTGTCTCATACCAAAAACGAGTCAACCTAAGCGGATGACGGAACTTCGGCCAATCAGCCTCTGCAATGTGGCATACAAAATCATTTCCAAGATTTTGTGTCTGCGGCTAAAAAAAATCCTACCACGTGTTATCTCGGAAACACAATCGGCTTTTGTTTCTGGGAGGCTGATTACGGATAATATTTTAATTGCCCAGGAAATGTTTCATGGCTTGCGTACGAATCAGAGGCGTCGCCATAAATTTATGGCTATTAAGACAGACATGAGCAAAGCTTATGATCGAATAGAGTGGTCGTTTTTGGAGGCTGTGTTACAGAAGCTGGGGTTTGGACATGTGTGGATCTCTTGGCTCATGTGGTGCGTTCAGTCAGTCTCCAACAAGGTCCTTTTTAATGGTCGCCCGACAGGTAATATTGTTCCCCAACGGGGTCTGAGACATGGTGATCCTTTATCGCCGTATCTTTTTATTCTCTGTACGGAAGTCTTGATCGCGAATATCAAGCGGAAGGAACGAGATGGTGCTATAACGGGTGTAAAGATAGCTCATCAGAGCCCGACCATCTCACATTTTCTTTTTGCTGATGATAGCCTTTTCTTTTGCAAAGCAGAAGGCTCCCAATGCCAGGCAATCCTAGATATCTTACGGGACTATGGACGAGCATCAAGGCAAGTAATAAATTTTGAAAAATCCTCGGTTATGTTTGGGAAGAATGTGCTGGACCAGACGAAGGTATCGATGAAAACGATGTTAGGTATTTCCAAAGAAGGTGGTATGGGCACTTATCTCGGAATCCCTGAAAGTTTTGGGGGTTCTAAGAGTCAGATTTTTAATTTTGTCAGAGAACGATTGGGAGACCGGGTAAATGGGTGGTCTTCCAAGTTTTTATCCAAAGGGGGCAAAGAGATCCTGATCAAATCAGTAGCTCTCTAGCTACCCAATTTTGTCATGTCATGTTTTAGACTCCCCCAAGTGTCAACTACTAAGTTGACTAGTGCGATTTCAAAATTCTGGTGGAGTTCCAATGGATGTAACCGCGGTCTCCATTGGGTTGCATGGGACAAATTAAGTATACCAAAAGAGAATGGTGGCTTAGGCTTAAAATCTCTAGAGGATTTTAACACAGCCTTGTTGGCTAAAAAATTGTGGAGGTTGGTTCAGTTTCCTGGGTCTCTGGTTGCTCGGGTTTTACGCGGCAGATATTTTAGGAAGGCTCACCCTTTAAACGCAAGAAAACCTCATTCTCTCTCTTTCGGGTGGAAGAGTATATTCTCCACTCAGGATCTACTGAGGAATGGAGTTTGGATAAAGATAGGCTCATGAATAAATACTTCGGTTTGGGACGACCCATGGATCCCAAATGTACATCCACGACCAGCCCAGGGCCGGGGTCGCTTTTCGTACCCTGGGATTCAGGTTTATCAATTGATAGATCCCACTACGGGGGACTGGCATTTGCCATTACTACACTTTTCAATCCCGAGGATGTAGGTTTGATTCGGGGAATACAACCAAGTCGTACTATTACTTATGATGGTGTGGTTTGGCACTACACTAAATCGGGACAATACACGGTCAAATCGGGTTACAAACGCCTCAATTACGAGGTGATCAAGCGAGTAAATAATAACGGCTGGGGACCGGGGTTGGAAGCTTTGAAAGCTATCCCATGGACATTGAAATGTCCAATGAAGATACAACATTTGCTTTGGCAAATTCTAACAGGATGCTTGGCGGTTACTTCTGAACTAGTTCAGAGTGGTGTGCATTGTGACACAATATGCAAACGGTGTGATAGTGCTGAGGAGACAGTTAACCATGTTTTCTTTGAATGTTCAGCGATTTCTCATATTTGGGATCTTTATTTGAACAGACGGGAATACAGTTCCCATCTGATTCAATTTTTTCCAATAAGGACTTTTTGTTTTGGCGGAACCCAGTGTGGGCCCGGGGTAGTGATCGATACAACCTCTTTCCCTGGATACTATGGTTAATTTGGAAAGCTCAAAATCAAAAGGTTTTTCAAGGAGTCCATCTGGATGTGGACGATATTCTACGGTCTGCAGAAACAGATTATACAGCTTGGCAGGATGCGCAGGTTCCTACCACTTCGGAGGAGACACTGTCTTATGTGGTTCCTAATTGGACGAATGAGTTCACCTGCCGGATAAATGAATCCTGGAAGCATGTTGACCCCACCTCTGGCCTAGGTTGGATACTTTCGGATATAGATAATAAAGTAATTCTGATGGGGGCAAGATGTCAGCGGCGGAGTCTAACACCACTTCACGCGGAGCTGGAGGCTTTGCTATGGGCGATGTCCGAGCTTCATAGCCGCCGTTTTCTTTGCTGCGGTTTCCAGACAGACTGTACGGAGCTTATAAGTATTATTCGCAATTCGAAGGATTGGCCGGCTTTTCACACGCAAATCCAGGATTACCAGACTCTTTGTGGCGTCTTCACGGATTTCTCTCTGTCTCACATTCCGCGGGCGGAGAACACGCAAGCTGACAATCTGGCTCGACAATCCCGTATTCGTTACCATGATTTTAGTTTTGTATATTCTTTGCCATCCGATTGACTTTCCATGAGTATGAATTCTTGATTAATGTGTGGTTGACAAAAAAAAAGTTACTTACTAGTTTGTTGGTCTGCATTATATGCCTACTTTAAGTTTTGTAAATATTTTCGGATATGATTATTATAATTTAATTATATTTTATCAACATTAATATTTACAATCATCATAGATATATATGTTTATATGATATCTAAATTTTTTTGAGTTTTTGTCAATCATTTTATTATATTTATTCTATTAAAACAGAAATATTTTTTATAAATAACCTTGATATTATGTGGTATATTATGTAAAATGCCATTGATCCTAACAAATTCATTAATGTCATTTATGTCTTTTAACATTAATTTTAACTATAACAAATATAATTTCTATATATGTCAACAATATTCCTAAATTTAGCATCAAACAAACCAAAATAATTTTCATTATTAATATATCAAAATTATTTTCAAATACAGTGGTTTAGAAAAATCATAACATTTGGGTCGTTGAACATTAGTTATTATTTTAATATTTATAAATTTCCCTAACTATATATTTTAAAATAACAATATTACAATATTAATATTTAAAAAAAATAATTTTTAGAAAAATAAAAAATACAATGATAAGCTAAAAAAATTACGATTAGTCATTAGCTTTTTTAAAAAAGAATTGTAATTTATAACTTTTCCTAAATAAAGAAAAATTAAAATTTCTCTAAGAAAAAACTAAATCATTGGTAAATTAGTAAAAGAATTAATCCACTAACTTTAGATGTTAGATTTCGCTTTTATTTTGATAAAATTTTCAAATATTAGATTAACGGATACAAAATAATTCTCAAAGTTTACATAAAAATCACGTCTAAAATGGAATATATACAAATTATATATATATTTTTTTGTCAACCACACAATAATCAATTGTTATCCTCCAAACTGGTTAGCCAATTTGGGGGAGAAGAGTCTACAAAAATAAAATCGTAATTAAATTGACGGGAACCGTGAGCCAAACGATCTGCTTGTGTATTCTCCGTACGCGGGATGCGGAACAAGGAAAAATCTGACAACTGATCCCGTAGAAGCTGATACTCCTGGAGTTGCGTCTGAAAGGCTGGCCAGTCATCCGGGTGTTGCAGCATGTTGATAAGCTCCGCACAGTCTTTCTGGAAGGTCTGACAACGTATCCTCCGGTTTTGAAGTTCCGTCATCGCCCATATCAGGGCTTCCAACTCTAAGTGTAGAGGCGAAAGGCTTCTGCGTTGGGCTTTGGCCCCCATCAAGATTATCCTGTTTTCTGAATCCAAACAGATCCAACCAAGTCTCGAAGTAGAAACAGATTGTTTCCGTGACCCATCTACCCGACAAACTAAGCCATTTGAGTTGAAACCTTCCCCTGAGGGTTGTTCCTCTTCTGAGAAAGGTGGAACTTGTGCTTATTTCCAAGCTTTAAAGTCAGTGTCCGCATTCTTAGGGATCACATCCTTGTCTGTTTGTACCCCTTGAAAGACTTTGTCATTTCGTGCTTTCCATATTAACCACAACAACCATGGATACAAATCGCTACGATCCCTATCACAGTAACGCAACGGGTTCCGCCAGAAGAGATAGTCCAGATTGTTATAAATTGAGTGCGAGGGGAATGCCTCGAGATCAGCCGAATTCTTGCAAAAAGCTCAAATAGGCGCGATTGAGGGGAATTTAAAAAATACATGATTAATTGTCTCCTCAGCACCTCCACACCGTTGACATAGTGTATCGCAACGTACACCCCTGTGTATTAATTCTGTAGTCACCGCCAAATTTCCTGTGAGTATTTGCCAAATGAGGTGTTGCATCTTCAGCGGACATTTTATTGTCCATATGAAGGCTTTCAGAGTGTCCAACCCAGGACCCCAACCGTTATTATTAATACTCATGATCGCTCCTAAATTCAGGATTTTATAGTCTGACTTGACCGTGTATTGGCCCGACTTAGTATAATGCCACACCAATCCATCTTGCGTTAAAGTTCGACTGGGATGGATACCCCGAATCAGTTCTACATCCTCCGGATTAAAGTTTTCTCTTAATAAAGGTAAGTGCCAATCCCGAGCCGACGGATCTATCAATTGATAAACCTGTAACCCTGGATGCTACACAGATCCCAGACCTCTTGCCGGACGTGGGTCAATATCCGGGATCCATGGATCCTTCCAGACTGATGTATTTATTCCAGAGCCTATACGTATACAAATTCCTTGCCTGAGTAAAGCTTGAGTTGAAAAGATACTTTTCCAGCTAAAGGAAGGAGAATAAGGTTTTTTAGCATTTAAGGGATGCACCTTCCAAAAATACCGGCCACGCAAAACTCGGGCAACCAAAGACCCAGGGAACTGGATTAGTCTCAATAACTGTTTAGCCAGTAAGACCGTATTGAAACCCTCCAAAGATTTGAAGCCTAGACCTCCATTCTCTTTGAGGATACATAACTTGTCCCATGCAACCCAATGGAGACCGCAGTTACATCCATTGGAGCTCCACCAGAATTTAGCGATTGCACTGGTTAACTTTGTTGTTAACACTTTGGGGAGCTTAAAACATGACATGACATAAGTGGGAAGCGCAAGAGCCACTGATTTAATCAAGATCTCTTTGCCCCCTTTTGAAAGGAATTTGAAAGACCAACCATTCACTCGATCACCTAACCGTTCTCGGACATAATTAAAAATCTGACTCTTTGAACCCCCCAAACTTTCGGGGATCCCTAGATAATTACCCATTCCTCCCACTTTCGAGATACCTAACTTAGATTTCAGCCTTTCTTGCGTCTGGTTCGACACATTCTTCCCAAACATCACCGAAGATTTTTCAAAATTGATGACTTGACCGGATGCAGATCCGTATTCCTTAAGGACATCCAAGACAGCCTGACACTGTGGAATCTCAGCCTTACAAAAGAAAAGGTTGTCGTCAGCAAATAGAAGATGTGATATAGACGGACTCCGCCGAGCTATTTGTATACCGGTTAGAGCCTTATCTCGTTCCTTCCGTTTTATATTAGCAATCAACACTTCGGTACAAAGAATAAAAAGGTACGGCGATAACGGATCTCCTTGGCGCAAACCCCGCTGGGGGGTAATGTGCCCTGTTGGTCTCCCATTAAAAAGTACCTTATATGAAACCGATCGAACACACCACATCAACCAAGAAATCCACTGCTGACCAAACCCGAGTTTCTGCAAGACTGCCTCCAGAAACGACCATTCAATCCGATAATAAGCTATACTCATATCCATCTTAATGGCCAAGAAATCATGGCGACACCTCTGGTTTGTGCGCAACCCATGAAACATTTCCTGAGCATTCAAAATATTATCCGTAATCAACCTTCCTGATACAAATGCTGATTGTGTCTCAGAGATCACCCGCGAGAGAACCTTTTTTAACCGTAGACACAAAACTTTTGAAATAATTTTGTATGCCACGTTGCATAAGCTGATAGGTCTAAGCTCTGTCATCCTTTTAGGATGATTTGATTTCGGTATGAGACAAATATTTGTCTCATTCAACCGGGCGTCAAAACTACCAGTGTTAAAAAACTCCTGAACCAGCCGGATAAGATCCTCCTTCATGATTCCCCAGTATCTTTGGAAAAACAGAGCGGTCATTCCATCAGATCCTGGGGCCTTTTCAGGATGCATTGAAAAAGTGCATTCCGGACCTCTCTTTCCACGATTTCCTTAGTTAACAGTTGATTCATGGGATCTGTGATTACCGGACCAACATTCTCAAGGACCCGTGAGAGGTTGCCCGAAGTCGTTTGTTTAAACATATCATTGAAGTAATCGACTGCTATGTTCTCCATTCCTTGTGGAGATTTATCCCATGTCCCATGTGAGTCAAACAATCCAGAAATCCGATTCCGCGCCCGCCGTTGTTTGGTCGAGGCATGGAAAATTTTTGTGTTACAATCGCCCTCTTTTAACCATAAATTCCTACTCTTTTGTTTCCAGAAAGTCTCCTCGTCTTTATATGCTTCTTGCAACTTCCTCTTAATATCCACAATAACATCTGGAGGTACAAAATCATCGTTTTGGGCGTCCTCTAGTATTTTCCCTAGTGATTCAATTATTCCTTTTCCCGGAGGGACATTATTCTTCCGCCACCAAGAAATCGAGTTCCTGCAGTTGTGAATTTTATCCACAAAAGCCGGGATTCTGAAGTTCCGTGTCCGGTGCCAACCAGACGCTACAGCCTCTTCCAAACCCTCTTTCCCTACCCTTCTTTTATCAAACCGGAAACTTTTACAGTAATTTTCCGTCTTGTAACTCGATTTCAAAATTATCGGTCGATGATCTGAACCGATTCGTGCCAAATGTTCCACTTTTGAGTGACCAAAAATTGTATGCCATTCCTCATTCCCTAACGCTCTGTCCAGCTTACAGCGGACATCTTGTTTGTTGCACGTCCCTTTCCATGAGAATTGGTCTCCTGCATATGGGAATTCCGACATCCCGCAGTGACTAATCATTTGATTAAAAGGGACAAAGGAAGCGGCAGGTCTCATATTGCCCCATTTTTTCTCATGATTTCCAGTAAGTTCATTTAGATCCCCAATAATCAACCAAGCATTATTTCTTTGGGATCCGATTTCTGCTAATTTATCCCAAACCATATTCCGATTTGCAGCCACCGGATCGCCATAAACAAACGATATTGAAACTCTAAAACCATAGATTGAGGCATTAACATCAATTATCCGATTACTCGAGAAAGAAATATCGAGATTGAATTCATTATTATAGAAAATAGCGAGACCGCCACTTAAACCAAGTGGCTCCATGGTATACAAATTATTATAACCAAATTTAACTTGAAACTTTTTTTAAAATAAAGAAGAATGTTTTGTCTCAGATAAAAATACAATATCCGGTCGAAACTTATTCCAAAGCGTGCCTAGATTATCGGATGTCAAGTCTCCTCCTAGACCTTGACAATTCCAACTTAAGATCTTCACGGATGTGCCGGTGGTTTCAGGGGAGCCACCATTCCTTTCTTGAGAGTCATAGGAAGCATCATTCCTCTTGTGCTCCCCTTGGCCTCACCATCTAGCCTCTTCGTTCCTGCAACGCGAGAAGATGTTGCTTTATTAGCATGTGAGCCTTTAACAGATTTACCCTTAATATCCATTTTCTTTTGAGGCGACATCAATAACATCATATTCATTTTCCTGAAATTCATTCCTTTAANCCAGGCTTTTGCTACGCTTAAATGTCCTTTCTTTCCTACTTTCCAATTTAATATCGGTCAAACTGGCGGCTAAACCATCAACTATTAAACCAGAAAATGAACCAGTCTGATTCATACCTATATTGCTTGCGAGAGGCATCTCTGATCCTTCCTGTGGTTCCGTAACGGCGGCTAACTGAGTACCAAGATCTTCCACCTGAATCACACTCTCGAACTCTGTGGTCCATGCTGCCACATCCAATCCTTGCTCCATATTAACCTTACCATCGCCCGTTTCAATCGGATCTTCCGTTTCACCTTCACAACCCCCACCAGTCTCAACAGTATCAGAGGTGACCAATTCACCTTCCTCCACCAGAAGGTCATCATTGTCCACCAGGTGTTCCAAATTTTTAGAGAGTGTAATATCACTTTCAACACCTACATCCGATGCAATACCCTTGCCTTTGTCCTTCACAAAGAGAGCTGCTGATCTTATCCCTTGCACCGCCTGCTCAGTAGGCAAACCAGATCCTAATGAGTATAAGGGTTTCGGCAGTGTGGAGCTTCGCTTTGGCAAATATGATGTGCTGCCATCTTTGTACCGAGACTCCTTAGATTTTTTCCGGTAAGCACCACTTCTATATTGTGTTGGGCGCATCTGCCTGTGACCTACTCCAGTGCCTTCTCGACGCCTCACTTTATCAGCGTAAGAGTCACTGCTGCTACCCTGACAAGCCGAGACCTCCATACCATCTAATTCCTTACCAGCTAATGCTCTACCTAGATTCTCCAAAAAATCCAAATCAAGAGCTCGCTTCACCGGTAACCTCCGCGACCCGTCTTTAATTGGTTCTTGACCCATAGCAGAACCTCTGGCTACACCAGCCACAGGCTGTTCATATGGCCGTGAATCACCTAGCTCCGGACAGGAGAATTCACTATGAGTGAGCAGGTGGCAATTCTTACAATATCCAGCCAACTTATCATACTTAAGCTTACCGTGATCTCCTCCCCGCGCTCAAACGGGACCACTACCTGGAAAAGAAGGGGCTTAAACCCATCGACAGTCACCAATACGCTTCCCGACTCCTCATCCACCTCCTTAACATCCCCAAGTGAATTACCTACCGCTCTAATTGTATCCTCTTCCCATAGGTGCATTGGAATATTACCAGCTTTAACCCAAAATGTAATTGCGGATGGATACGAAGCAAGTACCACCGGTTCCCATCTCACCAGAGAGATCATCCAGCCATCGAAGTGGTACGGTCCAAAACTCAAAACATCCTGGATGCCATTCTCATTCTGGAAGTTAAATTGGAAATTCCCACATCTCGAATCTCCTCCCTCTACCTTACCTTCCAGTTTCAAGATTTTTGGAAGATTAGCGATAAGGTTCTCCATCCTTTGAACCTCTGGGTTCATTAACCTGCCAATGAGAGTGAGTGAGAACTGTTTGAACCCTCGAGCAATCCCTGTTGCCGATAATCGCACAACCGCAGTACGCACCACGAGCTTCATCATTGAAGCATTCAGTTGAGCCATTGTTACCCGAATCAAGTATGCCTCAAACAAGCTGATCACCAGATGAGATCCCAACCAAACCGCAAGTTGAAATCTAGAAACAAACTCGGTAACAGATAAACCAAACTCAGAGATCTTGCTCAGAGCCAGAAGAGATGAACGATAACCACAACCTCCCCAGACCGTAAAACCTTCTAAATAAATAGCCTCAGGACAGATCAAAGGATTTGGAAAGAACCAATGAAGAGAGCTATAGTATCGAGAATTGATCCTGCAAATCCCTTGTATAAAGCCACCTCCTCCATCAATCCCGCAGGAGCGGATACCAAATCCGACTCCATTAAGGCTGCTTTCCGTTTCCAGACCCAGGAATTGACCAGAAGGATCCTCCTTCGATTTAACCTCCTCAGCCTCCCCCAAGTTTCCATAAGGAAATCCCCAATTAAACCGAAGCCGATTCCTCACAGAGATTCTCCTAGATCACCCCAAATCTCCTTCAGATGTCAAAGACATAAGCACAAACTCATCATCACCGCCACAGAGGAGACTACAAAATAAACACTCGATTGCCCGAGACGGGAGCTTGGCCGGACTTGAGACCCCCAAAACCAAAACGCCAAATAGCCAAACCACCCTGACTAGCCAAAACATTTGACCCGCCGCCGGCGAGGCAAAACCCTAAAGAAAAGAAATCGCTATCGCCTTGAGCTAGAGAGTAATTTTTAAGTTTTTTAGAATAATTCTAGATATACAAATTATATTTTTAAAACTAAATTTTGTTAACTAATTTGCATATCAATATAATCCACAAAAATTTATTGATTTATAAGAATACAAAAAATAATTTTAAAGTTAACAATTAAGTATATAATTAATGAATTAATAAAAAATTTAAAATATGGTCAATCATAAGTTGGATTTATAAAATTTCCTCTATTTTAAGTTAAAAAAATTAATTATAATTATCGGGTAATTGATGGAAGTGTTATAATTATTTGGTTAATAAAGTAAATTTTACTCTATATAAAATAAAAAATATAGCATGGTGTAACCTATAAATATGTACGTTTAAGAAATAGATGTATTTATATACATAATAAATAGTTCGTTTTGAAAAAATTATCAAATAACAAATGATTTATCTAATATATCAATTTGATTTTTTCGAAATCCAAAACTGATATGAGCAACGACTATAACTTACAAATAATTTAAAAATATGATAAATCATAAAATGAATACATAAAATCTAAAATAATAACCACGCGGTTGCGCGGTTCGAACTCTAGCGAATTTTAAGATATGGTAGTGTTCGGCCCATTTGACATCTTTAACGTGGATTTTAATACTTTTTTTTTTCTTTTTTTACTATAATTTCGTTTTTAAAATATTTCCTTTTTGAAAATCATTTGTACCTTTATTTTTTGAATAAATATGTTTTATAAATAGTTTTCTTTTATTTTTAAATAAATTCATCAAAGCTAATTATGTCATTAATCAAGTTGATTTACACTTGTAATCAACCACACAAACTCCTACACTAGTGCAAATTCACTTCGCAAATAATATATAAGATTTTGTCAATTCAAATATTAAAAAATCAGAACGGACCGGTGTGTTGAACCGGTTAAACTGAGAAATGGTGACATGTTCGGGTTGAATTTTATGAAAAACCAAAATTTGCATTAACCTAAAAATGTAGCTAAAAGCTCAGTATAAAATTGGAAACCGAGCGGTTCGGAGAGAAAACCCGGTTTTCAATTTTTTATGTTTCAAAATCTCTTAAACCCTTGTTGGCTAATTCGTTTTTCCAATTTAAATTGGATATCTCCAAAAAATGTTCTGTCATACTCGACTCTTGAAGATTTATGTAAGTCACCGTTTAATCAAGTTTTTAATATGATTTGTCTAGTAGAAAGTGATTTTTGAAATTAAAAATGGTGAGACGAGACACAGTCATGTACTCATGTTGTTTCGGTCGATCGATGAGTTTGATATGTTTGAACATCTATAACTATATATATATATGAGAAGTCGTTTGCTTCCGTAGCGAGCTCATAAAATTTGTTGGTGACGTGGCGCAATTTTGGAGTTCGCAATTTTTTAATAAAATAGTTCGGCCAATTGAATTTTGCTTACGTGTCGGTTTGTTATTCGTTCTCTCCTCCATTTTAGTCTAGAAAATATTATCTTCCAAATTTATGACAAAATTATCCCTGCGCGAAATTCATTGTTTTCTTAAAAAAACGCTGAAAATATATTTATTGGCCGTGGGTTTATCATTATTCTTGTTTTGTTGTTTTAGAGATTTAACGTTATCAAGTATCCTTTTGTCCCTCTATCTCTATATAATCTCCAAGAATTTTTTTTTTTGTCCATATTTTGTGAACAATCTCCGTTTTGATTTGTTAGTCGTTTTTGGTTCTTCTCTTCTTATTGTTCAATATTTCTCCTTTAGATGTTCTTCGTTGTTTAGTTTCTCTTTCGTGTTTGGGTAAAATTTTCACGTTTCTTTTTTCTTTTGCGTCTTGTTTTTTTATAGATTCAATGTCTCCGCGTTCTTCGTGTTTCTCATAGGTTCTCATCAAGATGTTCAACAAGCTGTTGTTGTGGATACTCCACATATTATATGTGAGAATCATGAACATTGTGATGCACGTTCATGTGAGATTAAACCTATTAAAGGTTTCCAAGCTAAAGAAAAAGTGAAAGGCGGTCCTGTTTGTGAAAACGTTTAGATTTTTATCTTTTGATTGAACATTAGTGTTTTTGTGTACTATTGATGGAGTATCATTGTAATTTTTTTTTATAGGTGAATGTTGTAAAAGGACTTACTCTTTATGAAGAGTTACTTAAAAGAAGAAGAGTTACTTAAAGAAGATGAGTTATCGAAACTGATAGATTTTGTGGCTCAAATCCGAAAAGCTGGCCAAAACGTGAAGCTTTCTGGTGAGTTTTCTTAATCCGAAACACGCTTTGAAGAATTTTTTTTCTAAAGAGTGCTATGGTTCTTACACATTATTGGGATATAGAAGAGATATATATCATATCATATATTTAATATACTTATTAGATAATTATGGGGCTTTTCTGTTCTTTAGGAAGTTAGACTTTATCACGCGTAGAGATTAAGGTCGGCTAATACTTGTATTTGTATTGAGAGAGTTCGATTGAATCAAGATATTAATAATCACCAGAACATTGAGGAAAGTGGAGCAGATGCTGACTGGATGGTTGCACCGGTGTTGACGGACAGGGGGAGTTTGCCACAATGTTCCTTGCTGGACATGTCTGCTCCCGTGGAGCTCTCTGGCCCAACAACAGAGCAGGAGCTCCCGACTCCGACTGCTGATCAGCCATCATCGACGGCTTCTACCATCACAGGTGGCTCTTTGTCAGAAGCTGCTCCGGTAGAACCGACGGACACTACACAACCTGGTGCGTCAATAGTTGAGCAACCACCATAGCCACTTGGTAGAGGTCATCGTGATGCAAAGCCTTCTGTTCGGTTACGAGAATATATCACTTATTATTCCATGAAAATCGAAGACCTTACTCACGTTCCCCCACCATCCGCGTCATCATCCTCTACGGATCCGGGTAATACCATTTTGTATCCGTTAACACACTATATTTTCGATGATTTTGTAACGATTCCGATCCGAGAGTACCGGGCTGCTCCAAATGGTATCGCCAAAACCGGAGCAAACTTCACCAA
>OVAN01013074.1:0-13166 GCA_900406275.1 Anastatica hierochuntica
AGGATTCGAAGCTCAACGACAGTTAGTGTCTAGATTCCTTTAGCATATATATTTGGCGCTGCGACAGTAGGTTAATTATAATTTAGTGAATTGAGCTGAGATGGTTCTTATCTGCTTCCCCTTAAACAATCTAAAATCCTGATGAAATNTTCCAATCGTTTTACAACTCTAATTTTCATTGCTTTCTTTCTTGTTTGTGAATTTAGTTTCCTTTTACCAAACTTCTTTTTCCTCTTTAGCCCGTAATTGGTCTAATAGTTCTTAGTACACATTGGTTTTTGTGGATTTGATACCCGAACCACTACAACGTACTAACTGTACGCTTGCAGTGACTTCTTGGGTGAAAACCTGAGCCATCAATTAGTCCCCCCCTCAGTCCATTGACGCATCGTACTGAAAGACAAGTGGGCTCTGGAGAAGGTTAGTAGATATTATTGCGGGCTGCGAACGTTTCCAAGATTGAATCCGCAAACCCATGTTCTCATGCTGCGATTTGACGAGTTGTGTTATTCGGGCTCGAAGTGTCGGGAAGCGAGAAGGTTCCTTTAGGTTAAAAGGTTGTTCCCTCTCTTTTCCTTTATTGATGCCTCTCTTTGGGAATGAGAATGGCGCTCCTAGGGCTAATCATCACGGCCTAGCGGTTTCTGTACCGCTTTCTGCCGCGTTTCCTATCAGGCTCGGGTTCCAGAGTGATGTGGCTGCAATTTGCACGCGATCTGACTGCTAGCCGATAGGAACCCACCACGTGGGCTGGCAGTTTAAAAGGAAAGGGACACGTCAGTTTGTGGGGACGAATACGTCCAATCACGTTTCCACTCTTCCTCTTTCTTAATTTTTCTTCCTTCTTCTTTCCTTGAATTAATTTTTCTCATACTACTTCATCACTTTACTCAGGTATTTCTTCTTCCTCTCTTATCTTTTTGTTTAGAAGTTTTTCTTTGATTTTGTCAACTTTTTTTCTTTTCTTCATCGCTTCGCCGCTTCTTTGGTTCTTCGCCGATTTCTATCGTGTTTCCTTCAGTTTTTCTTTTCGATCATCGATATCTTTGCAATGTCTGACGGAGAGAGGACTAAATCCTCTGAGAAATCGACTCATGTTCGGACTCCTTCTCCGATTGGGACTATCTGCATCGCCGGCTCCTTATAGTTCCTCCACTTCGTCTCCGGTGGAAATCATCAATTCTCGCCCAGGTTCGCCTCGCGAGCCCGAGGGAGAGAGATTCAAAGAAAGGGAAAAAGATCTCCAACAGTCCTGGGGATTCTTCAATGACGCCAAAAAGAAGAAGGTGGCTAAAAGTTCAACTGCCGCTAAACCTCCCTTTGGTTCACAGTCACAAAAGAGGACAAAAGGGGGCTCAGAGCCCGCTGCTAATCGGGCCTCTAGTAAAAAGAGTACCAAAAGGGCTCTCATCGTTGAGCCCGTGAGCACGAAGGCTCCTCCTAATAAGAGGGGAAAAGGCACTGGTAGCTCTGAGTCTGCGTCGGCAGCGGGTTCTTCCAAGAAGAAGAAGAGCAAGATGGCTGAGAGTGAGTCTGAGAAAAACAAGAGGAGTCTGCATGCGTTTGGTCCCTCTATGTTTCAGGAAGAGGGTATTGAAAAGTTGCAACAGTATTGTCGGGCTGGAGATAGGCTCGAGATCCTTGTTCCAGAGCCCAATCAGAGACCTTGGGACGTGTCAGCGGGCTATGTGTATTTGCACGAATCATACTTTATGCAGGATGTGCTTTTATTTTCGATTCCTCAACTTTACATTGCGTATTGTGAGTCATACGGGTTGTCTCTGTGTTAGTTGTCTGTAGGCATTGTTAGGAATTTTGTTTTTGCGTTGGTGATCGGATACACCTTTGGTTTTGAGTTGACTGTCTCTTTCTTTGATGTGATGGCTACTAAGAGTGTTATGAACACGCCTCTTGGGACCTTTTATGTGAACTTCAGGGTGGGGAACAAGCTGATTTGGGGGAATCACAATCAGGTTGATGCTTGGTGGAAGAAGTACTTCTTTGTGAAAGATCAACTCCTCTACATTTCACGAGCCCGACAGGGTGTACAGAATGGAATTGAGTCGTACCAATGGTAGTTTGTTCAGCATGCAGATTAGGAGGGCTTCTTGGTGTCTTTGCCTTGAATGATAAACCATGAACTCGGGTTTCTTCGCTGTTTTGATTTTCTTTTTTTTTCCTGTCGCAGGTAATCGGGCTCCGGCTTATTCCAAAAAAAGCTCGCTTCAAGGCAATTATCACGCAATATCGGGGTCATCTGAAAACGCATTGGGAGGAGATTGTTGACAATCTATTCCAGCTAATTTAGAGAGGCTTCATTCTAGTAAAGCAGTCTGATATATTATTAATAATATATCATCCTTTTTCTTTATTTTTTCTTTTTTATTATTTTTTCCTTGACATCATGTTGGTTTGATTACAGTTGTTTTTTTGTCTTCCCGCTGGTCCTCCAGACTCAACTCTATATTCTTAAGGAAACAATCCACAGATAGGCATGGGAAAGGTTGAGCTTCACTTCCCTTCTCTTTACAATTCTCCGGAGAAGGCTGGAGATGCGTCTCAGCAGGCTGTTGTTTCTCCTCGGTTGACGAGGGGTTTCAAGGGGAGTCGTCTGTTCATGAGACCGTGGGTTCGAAGAGGGATTATGTAGTTGCCACATATGTGTTGTCTCCTCCTTCGGCTGCGAAGAAGTGGGGCTCAATGATTCAGATGATCCGGAGGACGAGGTACCTTTGTTGAAAAAGGTCAGGACATCCCTTCAGGGTGATGCTAATGAGGTCGTTTCTAAAGAGGCTTCAGAAAAAAAGAATGTTGAAAAGCCTACAGCGGAGGAGCGGGTTGGCGAATTAGAGTTTGCTGGAGGAGAGACTGCAGGGTCTAAAGAGACTGTTGGTGAGGAGGTTGTTAGGAGCTAGCAAGCTGAATAGGACGAGGTTGCGAGAAACAAGGAGGTTGTCGAGTTGATCGAGGCTGCTGAAAGGCTGCTGAAAGGAAGGTAAGAGAGGTCGAGAAAGAGGTTGCTGAGGAGTTGGCTGTAATAAACAAGAAGGCTGTTGAAGAAGGAATGATGCTGACTGAGGATGAAATTCACGCTGTCGCGACTGCAGAGAGGAGGAGGCTGCTTGATTTGATGGGTGATTCGGACGGGGAGTCTTCTGATGATGCTTTGTTAAGGAGGGGGAGGAGGATAGTGATTGGGACCGAGTTGGGAAATATTCAATCGAGGGAGGGTATTAGGGGAAGTTACGAAGAGATGGAAGAGGATGAAGGGATCCCAATTGTGAGGAGGGTTGCTGATCTGTATGAGAAAGGTAAGGAGCCGATTGTAACACCTAAAGTGACTTTCAAGAAAAGATCGGGCTCCAAGTACGGGTTCTTTTTTTAGTACGAGGGTGACTCCCCGATTGCGAACGACCTGACAACCTTCAGTGAGTTAAATCTTGTTGTGGCTGGTGCTGGGATAACCTTCCAAGAGGTGGATGATTTCTTCTATGCAAATGACTTTGAGAATGTTTCTCGCCAAGCTCATCTGGTAAGCTGGTGCGAAATACTTGTTCTTTATTTTCTTAGCGGGCTAACCCTTATTGTTGTTGTTTACAGCTGTTCCTTTTTACTTCTCACATGGCGTGTCGCTATGATTGCCACTTGAAGAAGTTGATGAGGTCTGAATGGAGGTGGGTGGGTAAGCTTGATCGGGCCACGCAGAGATCGAAAAGGCTGTAGAAGGTAGGTATGCAGAGAAGGCTCGTGAATTCTCAGTGCTGGAGAAGAAGGTTGCAGACTTGAAGGAAAAGTTGCAGAAGGCGGAGGCGAAAGCTACACAGGCCAATGGTCACTTTGTTGACCTTAATCATCAGAACCAGGAGCTCGTTGCTAAACGGGCTGAACGAGATAGGTAGGCAGAGTCTCAAATTTCCAACCTTTGTGCTGTGTTTGCTGATAAACTTGACACTGAGCGTCGTCGCCATCAGCGTTCCCGAGAAGAGGCTCAAAATCGTCTCCAGAAGTGCAAGAAATATGTTGCGAACCAAGCCTAAATCAAGGATCACTACCTTGCGGCCAATCAGTTCACTGGCAACCTCAGGTATTTGGCGTCTTTGGAGAATAATGAGAAGATCGTCGTACATCCCCGCTTTATCGAGGGAGCACATGCTAAACTGAAGGCCGCGAATGACTGGTTGATTTCTTAGGATGTGACGGAGACTTTGTGCTACTTGAACTGGTCTCTGATGCGGAGGCTCGTGATGATGAATCTGTCGTTGCTCCCTTTGGAGTGGATCTAGTTTGGCCCAGTCAAGTGGCAAGGATGCAGGAGGTGATCGTGATGTCGACAAGGAGTGAATGGACTGCTATCTTCCGTTTATCTTTTTATGCTTTATGAGCTTTGTTTAAGTTTCGTGTTTCCCTTGAGGTGTTGGCTCCTTTGTTTGCTTTTCTCAGAAATTTTAGCCTGATGGGCGCGTAAGCGTACTCTTTGTGTGATGCTACTTTTTATTTATTAAGTGTTTGTTTCACTTGTTGTCTTTCTTTTGTTTAGCATTGTGCTCGTTCGGTTAGCAAGACGTGTTGAAAGATATCTGACTTACTATTTTCTTCGCACGTATTTCGAGCTAATACCTCGAGTATGATATATCAGGGAGATTGCGGGTAGTCCACCTTGTGTTTGTATTGTGCTTATTCTGCCAGCACGTATCATAGGCAAGTTCTGGCGTGTTTTATCAGCACGATATAGCGGGTTGGACTTGACTTGTTTCTCTTGCGTTTACATCGTGCTGACGATGTCAGCACGATATAGCGGGCTGGACTCGGCTTGTTGTTCCTTGTATTTACGTCGTGCTTGTTCCATCAGCACGACATTGCGGGGATGACCCAACTTAATAGTGTGGATTCAATTAGGCCACTACGAGGAACTGCGTGGCTGTTCCTCGTAAAAGGCTGTGGGTGATCAACCCACTGCATTCACGGGGAATGCGGGTTGCGGAATAGACCGACTTAGATGTGGAATCAAATTGGGCCATGAGAATTCTTTGTGACGAGTCAAAATAATGTTCCTTAGTAGGTGTTCGAGCTCTTTCGTGGATCGTGAAGTTTTCCTTATAAAGATAAATAGCTACACCCCGAAAAGGGTTGCTTACGTACCTCGATGGGGATCAAGCCAACCGTAGTTCAAGAGTACAAAGGGTGATAGTGGTCGGGGTATCGTTACCTATGTTTATCCATTTCTAGGGATAAAAGCGCTTTAAGTGCAGTGCGTTCCACAATTGGGGTACTGGTTCTCCGTTCATCTCCATGAGTTCGAAAACGCCAGGGCGAACTACCTTTGAGATGAGGTAAGGGTCCTCCCAATTGGCTCTGAGCTTTGTCCTTGGGCGTTCTTCTGTGTTTTCAAAGGTCTTTTTCAGCACGAAATCTCCTTATTTGAAATGTGGGGCCTCAGACTCGCTTGTTATAATATCGGGCTCCTTGACTCTGATAGTTCTGGATCATCAGGAGGGCTTGTTCTCGTTGTTCTTCAGCGAAATCCATGTGGTCTTCTAGCATCTTTTTGTTCTCTTTGGGTTGTTGTGTGAGCATTATTCTTCGTATTTCGGGAACACTAACTTCAGTTGGAGACATGGCTTCCATCCTGTGAGACAGAGAGAATGGGGTGCATCCTGTCGCGCTTCTCGGTGTGACCACAGGACTCCTTCCAAGTCGTCAGCCTATAGACCTTTCTTATCTTCCAGAAGCTTCTTGAGTTCGTCAAGGATTCGCTTATTGGTTGTTTCGGCCTGACTGTTCCCTTGCGGGTAGCATGGAGTGGACTTGCTCAACCGGATGTTCCAACGGGCGCAGAATCCTTCAAACTTGGAGGATGTGAATGGGGATCCGTTATCGGTGATGATCTCGTATGGGAGTCTGTGCCTGCAGATGACGTATTCGAAATGATTTTTTGCACATCGACGACCATGATCTTAGCGTTAGCTTTTGGCTCGACCCACTTGGTGAAGTAGTATGTCACGATCAACATGAATCTCTTTTTTCTAGACCGGGCGAGTGGGCCTACAATGTCCATAGCCATCGCATGAAGGGGTACGAGGCTGATGCCAAAGATTTTGCATGTGCTGGTGTGTGAATCATGGCGCCATGTCTCTGGCACTTCTCACATTTTTGGGCAAACTCCTCGCAATCTTTGAGCAGGGTAGGCCGGTAGAATCCCGCATTTTTATTTGAATTTCTAGGCGGCGACCTCCGAAGTGGGTTCCATCGGCGCCTTCATGCGCTTCACGCATCACTCTAGTTGTTTCGTCCCTGGCTATGCAGTGCAGTAGTACTCCAACGACGTTCTAGCGAAATAACTTGTCGTCGAGGAGAGTGTAGTGGGCTTCTCTCTTTTTCAAGCGTCGGGCTGCCCAATTGTCATTTCGGGTTGTACCATCGACAATATACAACTTAATGTCCTTACGCCAGTCAGAGTTTTCTAGCAATGTGTCGACGTCGTGCGGGCTGTCAATCTGTTGATTGTCGGGCTCCAGGAGGTCGTCTTCATCTTGGTCGATGAGGTGGATTAAGGTGTGTACTCCTTTGGGGAGCTCGATGCTAGGATGGTCGATGCATTCTACGAGTATTACTCTTCAGACTGTTGGATTAGATGCAGAGGCGAGGGCTGCAAGTCCGTCAGCCGACGTGTTTTCGCTTCTTGGTATCTTCGTGAGGACGAAGGAGTCAAATTTTTCTGCCAGTTTCTTGACTATGTCAAGGTAGGCGTCCATTCGTTCGTTCTTTACTTCGAAATCCCTGTTGAATTGGTTTGCAACCAATTGGCTATCGCAGAACGCATTTAAGCACTTGGCGTCGAGATCGATTGCCAGTTTCATGCTCGCGATAAGGGGTTCGTACTATGCCTTATTATTCGAGGCTTTGAATGCTAGATGAAAGGATTGTTCAAGAACCTCATAATTGATCCCAACTCTGGAGCCATGCTGACTTGATGATCCATTGGCAAAAAATGTCCATGAGGTGGCTTCAGATGATTCTTCGGTTAGCTTTAGGGGCAGCTCGATCAGGAAGTCTGCCAGAACTTGCGAGTTGGTACATTGCATGTTCAGTATTGGATATCATATTCGCTGAGCTCAACAACCCACTTGGCAATCCTTCCCGATTACGTCGGGTCGTAGATTATCGTTCGCAGGGGTTGATTCCTGAGCACGATGATCAAATGAGACTGGAAATATGGACGCGATGTTCGGGCTGCTGTAACGACGACTAAAGCAAGCTTCTCTAGTGTAGGATACCTTGACTATGCACCGTCGAGCGCCTTGCTTATATAGAACACGGGCTTCTGGTCTCCTCTATCTACGGACTAATACGACACTGACAACTACAGTCGAGATGGCGATATACAGGTAAAGCGTTTCTTAGTTTACGGGCTTGGATAAGACCGGGGGCGTGAGAGGTAAACTTTGAGCTCCTTGAATGCCTTCTCACATCTGTCATTCCACTTGAACAAATTGTTCCCCCGGAGCAGCTGGTAGAACGGGAGACATTCTTCGGTGGACCTGGATAAGAAACAGTTCAGGGCTACTATCCTGCCCGTTAGACGTTGCACCTCTCTCGTGTTGCGTGGTGAGGCTAACTTTGAAATTGCTTTGATTCGCTTTGGGTTCGTTTTTATCCCCCTATGTGTGACGATGTAGCCAAGGAACTCCCCGCATGTGACTGCGATTGTACATTTTACCGGGTTCAGTTTTATCTCGTACTGGTTCAAGGTTGTAAAGCACGTGCGCAGGTGGTCGACGTGATTTTTTTACAACGGTGGACTTTACTAACATATCATCAATTTACACTTCCATAGTCTTCCCGAGCTAGTCGGCAAACATCTTGCTGACGAGTCTTTGATATGTAGCTCCAACACTTTTCAGCCCGAAAGGCATTACCCGATAGTTGTATATCCCTCGGTCTGTTATGAACGAAGTTTTTCACGATCGTCTGGGTGCATCATGATATGATTGTAGCCCAAAAATGCATCCATGAACGAGAGTAGCTCGTTTCCTGCAGTTGCTTCCACTATCTGGTCGATGTGCGGGAGGAGAAAATTGTCCTTCTGGCAGGCTTTATTCAGATATGTAAAGTCGACGCATAGTCTCCACTTTCCCCTCTTCTTTTGCACGACGACCGAGTTGGCGAGCCAGTTCGAATAGCAGACTTCTTCGATGGACCCCGCTTTTGCTAATCGTTCTACCTTTTCATTGATGGCCTAAGCTCGTTCTGGCCCGAGTTTGCGCCGCTTTTGCTTGGTAGGCTTGTACGTAAGGTCGACGTTCAGTTCGTGACAAGCGATCATCAGATCTATACCATGCATGTCCGTCGTGCTCCATGCGAAAGAGGAGACATTTTCCTTAAGGAAGCTCATCAGCTCGTTATGGATTGAATCTTCGAGTTGCTCCCCGATTCCGACGCATTGGGTTATATCTCTTTCATCAATGTTGACTTGTAGGATCCTTTCCATCCTTGAAGGCTCTTCCGTTGAGGTCTTGTCGGGCGACGCAGTCATAGCCTACTATTGGTTGTCGAAAATTGCAAAGGTCCTCCTTATCTTGAGCTTCGCTATAAAGCATTGTCGGGTTGTTCCTTGATCTCCTCGTATTGTGCGAACTCCAGTTGGCGTCGGGAACTTTATGCATTGATGGTAGGTTAAGGGGAAAGCTTCCATCGCGTAGATTCAATGTGTACCCATGATTATATTGTAGATGGTGGGTGTGTCGATTATGGTGAATTTGACAATTTTTGTGCCTCCGCCAACGTGGACGGGTAGCTTGACTGTCCCTATGGACATTGTTGTATCTCCATTGAAAGCAGTTAGTGGCTTTGGGGAAGATTTGATTGGAAGATCCCTGAGGTCCATGCGGTCGAGTGTGCTTTTGAAGATGAGGTCGACAAAGTTCCCAGTGTCGATCATTACTTTTGCAACCTCGCAGTCTGCTACTAGTAGCTCGATGACCAAAGGGTCGTTGTGAGGTGCGTGGATTCTGAGCATGTCTTGGTCCGTGAAGGTGATTGTGGGCTTCGGGGTGAAGAACTTTGCGGCAGACGAGCTGGAAAGATCAGCCCACTTTACTGCTGAGATAGTACGACACTTAAGCTTTTTGATGGACCGCACAGAATCATTGAAATCTTTCAGACCACCCATGATCATTGCCACCCTTTTTCGTGGGGCTGGCGGTGGCTCGGTCGGGTACTCATACTATCTGTCTCGCTTAGGGTTTCATAAACCGGCCTCTGGGGAGTTGGAGCCCGCTCTTTGTCTCGTCGCTCTTCTCCCCGTCATTCGTCAGCACGTCAATCATTAATCCGTTATTCGTCGGTGTGTCTTTCGTGTGCCCGTCGTTCATCAGTATGTCTTTCGTTAGTACATCTTACGTAAGTCTGTCGATCGTTAGAGCGTCTTTCGTCGGCAAGCCTTTCATCGGTTCGTCGGTCTCTCCCTTTGTTCCCTTGTTTCTCTGTGTTGTATTCTTGGCGACGGTAAGTGAACTTTCTCTTGTGTTCATCGTGGCCCGCCAATACGATCTCTCCGGTGTCGTACTTGTTTATTAGGATGTCTCTTAGATGCCTACACTTCGAGGTCTTGTGCCCTGTCGTCTAATGGAAGTTGCAATACTTGCTGTGGTCGGAGTCTGTTACTTTCTGCAGCTTCGTCCATGTGGGTTGTTGTTGCTGCCCCCTTCCATCTCTGACATGATAGTTTGTTGCTCGCCTCTCCTTATAGTCATGTCATAATGCTAATAGGGTTCATAAAATTGTTCGGCGTTCTTTTCCTTTTCTTTTTTTGTTGATGATTAAGAATATTTCTTGGCAAAGGCGGCTTTCACCTCTTCGACTTCGATGAAAAGCGTAGCCCGATGGAGTGCGTCCTCTAGATTCTGGGGCTTGTTTATCTTCAATTCATCGCGGAAAGGCGACTCGTACTACAAGGCATTGCGCAAGGCTAGAAGTGTGGCTTCATCAATCATCGTCATGCGGGAGGCTACTTCCTTGAATCGGGCTATAAAGTCCCGAAGACTGTCTTTCCTTCTCTGAGCAATAGCCTAGAGGTTTGCAGTCGAAAGTCCTTGCTGGATAAACTTGGAGTAGTGCTTCAGCAATGCTGTGGAAAGCTGGTGGAAATTGCCGATGGAGTCCGCTTTCATACGGTAGAACCATCGTTGTGCTGCCCCTTCTAGGTTTTCTGCGAACAGCTGGCAGTAGCCCGCGTCCTTTTCTTTCGGAGAAAATTGAGCCCGTCCCATGGCTATACTGAAGGTGGTGAGGTGCTGACTAGGGTTTGTTGTCCCACCATATTTTGGGATGCGAATTTTTTTGGGGTGTGGTATGTTGTAGCTGGTGATTTTGTGGGTGAAGGGCATGTTTTGGGATTCCCGCAATACTCGATCTATCTTTGTGGCTGCGCTGACATCATGATGCTCGCGGGAGTTGATGTCTTGCAGACGCTGCTTCACGAGCTCGAGTTCTCTATGCTTGTCTATGGGTGTTGCCGGGAAGAGGGTGAGCGTTGGTGGAGCCTGCTGATACAAAGCGTAAGAGCCTCCTTCTGCGTACTGTCCAAGTGTCGGGTTGGTAGGTTGTTCTTCGGTCTGCGGGGGCGCGTCGTTTGCTTGAGGAGTGGCTTCTGGAGGTGGTGTGTTTCCTCCGAACAAGTTTTGTTGTATACCGGAGAGGAAGCCGTCGACTGAGTTTCTTGGTGTGGTGGAACGGTGCGTCCTGGGTGCGCCCATAATGTAGAAGGCTGGTGAGTACGACAATGCTTTGAATCGGGAGTCGGTGGCTTGGGCCAAGGTGTCGATCTTCTGTACTAGGTCCGCTAAAATGGTTGTCATGTCGGGCAGGGGCTGAGGAGTTACCCCTAGAATAGGTACTAGGGCTACTATCGAGCTCACGACCTCTATTATTCCGGACTCTGGGTTCTAAGTCGTCGTACTAGATGAGGGTTGGGGGTTCGTCACTATCGGCTTCGCTGGGGTTGCGGGGATGTTGTGAGATTGCATTGTGCTGACTTGCTGAGCAACGGTTCTTGGTTGAGAGATGATAGCTTAGGTTTCCGCCCGAGATAACACTACAAGCGCATAGAAGTACGTTGTAGTGGTTCGGGATCGAATCCATAGAGACCAAATGCAACACAAAGAATATCATATCAAACAGCGGGCTAAAGCTAAAAAGATGTCTTTTAAAAGGATGCAAATATCAAAATTTAGATAGGAAAGCAGGCAAACAAGCAACGTCGAGGTTGTAATTCAATCAAAAAAGTGTTGGGCATTGGGTATTCTAAGGGAAATAATTCATTGTTGATTCAAACTATAGATTAGGGAACAAGTTTTAAACCGTCTTGAACTCAAACACTAATATAGAACTGATCTACTTCCAAAGTATCAATTCCCTATGTATTAGAAACCTCGAGACTAACTTCCGTTGACTCTCGATTTCTAATCATGCATTCTAAATAGGTTTGATAGGTTCGCACTTCACTTAAACATCAACTTCCATTGGCTTAAGAAGTATTGCTCATTTAGGATTCTTTTAGGCATTTAAACAAACACTTTTCAGGCGTTAAACAACCTAAGATCAAAAACTAAGTGGCCAGTTCAATTTTACGCATTACGAACAATCCTAGATGAAGATCCAATTGATTAAATCCCTAATCATACAATTCTATATCAACAATTCATGAATCCCTATGAGAGAATCCTAAACCCAATGAATAGACTACTCACTCATAATAATTGAACAAACACAGACAGATCAGAGAGAGAAATGATTGTATTGAACAGAAAATAAAGAGTAAGGTTCATAGTTCTTCTCAAATTCGAAGTACGAAAGATGATTCTTCTCCTTAGGTTACAAAGCTCTCTCTTGCTCTCAAAAACTCAGAAAAAGTGCATTATGAAACATGAAACACGAGCCTTGATAAGTTCGGTTTTTGTTATGAAATCCGGTTCAAGATAAGTTCGGTTTGGTTCTTCGTAAAAACTGATATGAAAATTAGGACAAGGATCGATCGATCTTGAGACAACGATCGATCGATTCTTGTCCATCTTTCTTGATATTTTCTAGCCTTCGAGAAAACTTCTTTTCAAGCTTGAAATCCATAAAAAATGCATTCTTTTCGCACATCCAAACTTGATCCCTGTAAAAACATCAAAGAACACAAATTCGCGCCAAAAAGATCCGAATACATACTAAAAACCATAATTCTCGTGTAAAAACCATCATAAAACTACTTAAATACTAACACATCAAATCCCCCATACTTGAATCTTTGCTTGTCCTCAAGTAAAGAAAACGAAGATCAAGCCTATGGGAAAAGAAATTTGAAAACCAAATGGATCTTATGCTATCAAAAAACCTTACTCTGCGCTACGTTTGCTAACCATATAAACTCAAAACAGTTAGAACATTCTCCCCAAGAATTGCTGCATAACCTCCCAAGCCCATTAATACTCTAAAATCTGAACCTGCAAACTCAGCTTCAATGTTAATAACTCTCTACATTCATTAAAGGTAGGCGTGAAACTTCTTCACCAAAGAACTNATCAAAAAACCTTACTCTGCGCTACGTTTGCTAACCATATAAACTCAAAACAGTTAGAACATTCTCCCCAAGAATTGCTGCATAACCTCCCAAGCCCATTAATACTCTAAAATCTGAACCTGCAAACTCAGCTTCAATGTTAATAACTCTCTACATTCATTAAAGGTAGGCGTGAAACTTCTTCACCAAAGAACTCGTAATAAGGAAATCAGACTAGGTATTCAAGGCTTTTAGTTGTGAGGCTTAGAGTGTTTCGGGTATCAAAAATTGCGTCAAGATGCAAGACATAATGCAAAACCGCATGACAGAAAGAGTATATTGATATTCATGTCCTCTAACTACCCAAGTACAAACCACCAATCAAAATAAACCGCATAAGTGCAAACTTCAGGGTGAAACCAATCAACAATATAATATGCAAATGCAAATTTCTAAACCAGATTTAAAGAAACAAAATAAAATTTTTCGTTTTTTTCAGAGAACGAAAATCTGGTAGAAACCAACATATCAATGACGTTTTTAAACTTTAAAACACCCATACATCACAAAGAAATGCAACATATTCATCAGAACCTCCAAAACACCCAACACCGAAAAATCA
>OVAN01013075.1:0-13164 GCA_900406275.1 Anastatica hierochuntica
AAATCGCCCGACACTCACCGAAAAGAACTCAGAAAGTTCACCGGAAAAATCTCGGGAACTCGCCGGAAAAGAACTTCGCCAGAGGCGGTGGCTAAAAGCCGGTGGAGGTTGGCTGAGAAACTAACCTCCTTTGCAAAACATTGCTTTGATTTGATGAAGAATAAGTGAAAGGGAGGAACTCTATTTATAGGGGAGGAAGGGAAGCTTGGGAAGCTGAAACTTCCGATGTGGGACANATAAGATATAGACTTTGTTTGAAAATAAATAGACTTGCTGAAAAATTTAAAAAAAAATAGGCTCATTAGAAAGATTTGAATCGTTACAATAACGCATCAATCTTTTTATTGGTCATTTACATTTGATTTATGTTTTTTTTTGTGATTTGATTTTTGTTTAAAATAATGTAGAGCCCACGAACAAGGTCCTTCCAAGTTTAGTGGTTGTTAATTGTCGCAAAAGGCTAGATTCACTTACTGCCAAATGCTCAACAATCATACGAATTATTATGTCCAATCAACAAAACTCATATAACGACAACAATTAGTCATTTTCATTTTAATAAATCTCAAAGTTAAACTGTAACGTAAAAAAAAAGATTATAATGCACCGACGATTAGACATTTAATTCATACGCAAAAACAAATGCTAGCACATTCACGAACTATACCACCACTCTCAACTCTCAAGTCTCAACATTAATATCGATTCACAAATTTACTACTGTTACATTCACTGAAATTTTGCCAATGGATGGACATTTTTTTTATTTTTATTTTTTGTAAAAATGGATGGATTTAGTCATCACATTTAATACATTTGAAACTGTTGTCGGAAACAACAACATTTAATATAAGTAGCCGAAAACTACATGATCTCTGCAAGCTTTGTTATTATTCTCTGCGAATCAGTTTCCACGTAAATTCAATGTAATTATTTTAATGGATTCATACAAGAATGATCATTGTCAACAAAATATATACAATTTATAAAACCACGCCAAATAAAAAATCCACAAAATCTCTCTCTTGTAATAAAAGACCACGTACGAGTCTGATTAGTTAAATGTGTGGTACCCTTAAATTAATGGTTAGAGAGATTAGTTTGAAGATTTTAGATTATGGGAGTAGAAAAGTGCAATAATTTTAATTTGGTTGGAAAATTAAGCATCAGAGATTGTATATTTTAAACCATTGATCTTGTAGTTAAGCTCGATCGACTATCATTAATTCAAATGGCTTGAGCATCCAAGAAAGCATTGAAATTCTTGGTGGCTTCTAGCAATCGCGGTGAGATCGCCGGTGACGTTGGGTATGAGACCGGCGACGACGCGGAGAATCGAACGTGACGCAGCGAAGTCTCCATGGATTTTCTGTTTTTCGAACCAGACATTTTTAAAACCCCTTTGATCTCTTTCTCAACAGGTTCCTTGTCGAACACGAAAGCAGTTGAAACCGGATCGTTCTGATCGTTTTCACCGGAACTGGTTTTGATTAGTTCGGAAGGCAAGTCAAATAAGTGACCTCTTCCTTCATCTCCTCCGGATTCCGAAGCGGTGTATGAGCTGCAATCAAATTTCTCCATTGAAGCCCGAACTGAGATCACAGTGGTGGTTGTGGTGGTGGTGGATTCTCGGACAGAGACGGTTCTTGAATGGGTAACGGATGATAATGATGATGTCGTCATTGTGGCGGTTCGGTTGAAGGAAGACGAATCATCTTTCCGTGATGATGATCGGACAGGTTTTCCTTTACCGAAACCTGGGAGGTACAAACACAGAGCGTTGCATTTGAATCCATCTTCTAATGCATTGTTATTGTTGTTGTTGATGCTCTTGTTTGATTCAGTTTTGATGAAGAACGAGTTTCGGATTCCACTGCTCTTGAGAGAGAGTCTCTTGCTCGAACCTCCAAAAGATTTGCTTCTCCTGTGTGACGCCGAAGAAGAGTCTTCCTTGCTTTTGTTCGACCGCATCTGACCTGAACGTTGTTTTGGAGAAGTAGCGGTTGAATTTGGGAGGCTACGGCTCAAAAACTTAGTCCGCACTGGCTGCAATGGAAGTGGCAAAGGCGCATCTAAGTCTCTAGGAGGTGACATCGCCGGTAAGAGAATCATATCGAAACTATCATTCCTTCTCATCGAACCCGAGAAAGACAAAGACCTGATTGATTTCGGGTCCATTGATATCTCTCTCTCCGATTGCACCATACTTGCTTGCTTGACCAGAATCTTCTTCTTTGGCTCGTCTCTGCCTAGAACTTGCCAATCCTCATGAACATTTTCGTCTCTGAAACTAACCGTTGGCATGAGAACCGCAGCCGTCATTGTCTCTCTTTGTATTTTCCTGCCTGAAAATGTAATAGATTAAGTAAGAAGAGAAAAGGACAATGGCTACGTCTTAAAGCTACACAAGTGATGGATACTTATACAGAGAGTAAGCATGGAATGCACGTTCGATGGCTAATGGTGATTGCACTTTAGTCATGATTGGCACGTCCAGCTTTTGTTCGTTTCCTGCGTATTACTCTCAACCAAAGGTTATTGACTTTTAATTACTATAAACAATATACAAAATTGAATAAGTTTATAGAATATTTAGCATCTTTGACATGAGACAATGCCAAAGATAGAGACAAGATCAAACAAGATTAGATATGCTCGCACGAACAACACTTAATAAATATTACCAAAGGTTGGAGTAGTTTACCTGATTTTTTTTTGTAGACGACAAGCCGTTGATTAAGGAAGAAGATGATTGAAATAATTGGAATTTTATTTTAATGATCTCAAGTTACAAACATCCCATGATGGGCTATTCGTGGTGGTTGTGTACAAAAAAACTAAATGATTTGACTCTACTGCAGGGAATTGTAGAACAAGATTAACACAACCGAGATACCGATGATAACTGGAAAAGACGAAACTAAGTACAAAGCTCCATAACCCTGCAACAAATTAAGAACAGATGTAAGAGAGATATCATGGGAAGAATTAGAAAGAGTAATTTGTGAACAGCAAGTCTGTGAGAGTTTTGAGAGAGATTGGGGAACAAACCATGGCTTTGGGTACTACTCCAGTGTCATCATCGACATCGGCTTCTTCAATTGAAGCAGCTGAATCCCATTCAATGTTGAGTCTCTTGGCTGCTTCTTTTGGATCTATACCAGTGTCTGTGGATTTCGCGTACAATGATTTTCCTCGCTGCTTCTTTGAAACCTCAACCTTATCAGATAAATAAGATAAGGGTTAAGATAAGGCTTTGAAACAGAGTTCTGTGCTAACTAACTAAAGTCAGGTTGAAAAAAAAAACTAACTAAAGTCAGGTAACCAGAATTATACAAACAAAAGAGATCTCTTCCAACATATTTACGCATCAATATAGGAAACACCACCATCAAATAAATTTACGACATGAAAGATCTTGCACCGATAAGCACATTGCTGCTTGGGATAAGAATCAAAGATTGTCCAGTCCATTAGCCATTCTATGTTTATAAAAAGCTACTCATGCCAAGTCAATTGCATGTATTATATTTCTGTTTTCCTTGCGGGAGAGACATCGATTAATTTAATGTACTGCTTTGTATGATTCCGATGAATGTCTCTTGTAATTTAGTCTCTATGACTTGTGACAGTTTTATAAGCTTATGACCGTTGTTTCAACATGGATTTGAATTGCCTCAGGCGAGACGGTTGGTAGGTTCTTCCTTTATCAATGGGAATATAGCAAAAATATAGGAGGATTTAAAGAGGAGGTACCTCTAAATTTGGCCAACGAATCATTTCCTCATACAGCATCTGGAGTGTGAGACGATCTTTTGGGATTTTCCCTTCATTTACCTGTGAGCATACATCAATGCATTTTAAAGGCTCTTCATACTAATGCCAAAAGTGAACTACTTCCTCTGCCAAGTTGTCACTTGATCACCGCTGGTAGATACCCAAAGCAAACAAAAAACATCGAACTCTATAGTCTCTGACCAAACCTACTCTCACAATAGCACTATGAATACTTCTAGAAGACTAGAACTAAGTCAGATATGAGTTCCCTTCCACTCTCCGCAAAAACTGATTTCTAGTAGCATATCTGAGCCTCACAGTTCACTTGGCTTTACCAATGTTATTTTTTTTAGGTAAATGTTTCAGGACGGAATCTACTTCACTTGTGATAAGGTAGACACATGATTTAAGAAACAATAACATCAAGTGCAGTTTACTACTAAATCAGAGACAGAAAATGTAGGTAACCTGTTCCAAGGCTTCAGCCAAGTCTTCCCTACTTGGGGCATCTGCATCATCTATTCCAAGTAGCCTCCTTTTTTCCACTTCTCTCGGGTCTTCGATCATTATGGTCAACTTAACCTATGATTAGGAACAAAAAAGGCTCTGACCTTTTAATATCACAACCTAAGCATTAATCGCATCGATACTAGAATCCGACAAAGAACCAGGATTGCAGCTTTGCAGCAGCCAAAAGACTGTTTAAGAAAACTCTGTTTAATCCGGAAACATAAAGACGGATTGAGATGGGCTTACCTCATTGAACATCATATCTCTGTTCCTCCTGAGAAGCTCTAATACCTAATCATATGCAGAAAAAGACATTTCTTTCCTTCAGTCATCATGTACACTAATAAGTAGAACACAGAAAAGGGAGAACCCAAAACATCTTATATGTCTTTATACAGTTTAAGAGGCATGAATTCAGAAAAGTTAAACAAGAAACGAACCCACAAGGTGAAAGAAAGACCAAATCTTTGTCTCTCTCAACAAAACCAATCATCAGATGCATCAAAATTTTCCAGGAAAATCTAATTCCACTATAACATATTCTTCAAAAACGCTATTTATAATTGGCTAAATCAAATCTGCAGACAGAACCACAAAGAATCAAAAGGATGCGATAAACAGTAAATGGAACAGTAGACACAGACCCTTTTGATCTCGGTGACGTATTTAAGATCTTCAGGATCAACTTCTCCCTCTCCGTCTCTGTCTTCATTATCACTAATCTGTTTCTCCTTCTCTTGTTGCTCCAATGTTAACGGAACAGGAACTCGAATCTCCGTCGCGTCTCCTTTCTCCAGCTGAGCTATCACACTCCCAAGCCTCCTCCGATTCTTCCTCCGACCAACGGAAATCCAACTATTCCTACAGATCACAACCGAGCCGGAAGAAAAACTCGAACGGTCAGAAGACGAAGAAACACAGTACTGTAACGGCAACTGAAGTAACTGCGTCGTAGCAGCCGTCGCCGCCGCCATTTCTAAGAAAAGCAATTCACAGTTCTTCATCGCTCTGGAGATTAACAAGAAGACAATTCAAATAATCGAAACGTCTTTATAAAACTCAATTTGTAATTGGATTTTGATAATACGAGTGGATGATGCTATGTACAGAGATTGCTTCGGATAAATATTCTTTTCAAGTTTCAACTTTTAAAGAACGAAAACTCAAAACTCAAATGATTTTTAAGGCCCAACCCATAGGCCCAATTCAACTATTGCTTATGCTTTTTGGCGGGAAAATGTTGTTCCTGCTTAACTTCCCGCCACAAAGTCACCTCCTACATTTCTTTAACCCATAAGTGAGAAAGAGAAACTGAGAAACTCGTTTGCCTCCATTTTTGGTTTCTCTGTCCAATCAAATTTAGGGTTTTTTTTTCTCCCTTTGCGGTGAAAGTAGATTTTGAAAAAAAAATGGAGGCGTTTGGTGGGTTTGTAATGGACGAGCAAGCAATTCAAGTGGAGAATGTCTTCCTCGAGTTTCTTAAGAGGTTTTGCTTTTTTTCATTGTTGTTTTCCGAAGAGTTCTGTGGAAGAAATTAACTTTTTATTTTGGGTGTCGATTGATTCTCAGTTTCCGACTAGATGCGAACAAGCCGGAGCTGTATTACGAGGCGGAGATTGAGGCGATTCGTGGCGGCGAATCGACGATGATGTACATCGATTTCTCACATGTAATGGGTTTTAACGACGCTCTTCAGAAAGCAATCGCCGACGAGTACCTGAGGTTTGCGGGGTTTTCAGTAGTTGCCTCAATTTTATCTTAAACCCTAGTTTTTCCCCCTTTTGGGTTTTGTTAATTTTGGGAATTGAAAATTTGTTTTAGGTTTGAGCCATATTTGAGGAATGCTTGTAAGAGATTTGTAATCGAAATGAATCCTTCTTTTATTTCTGATGAGACTCCAAACAAAGATATCAACGTTTCTTTCTACAACCTCCCTTTCACTAAAAGGTAATGCTTTTCGAATTTGTTGTTTCTTTTTTACATTTAGCTTGTTGGTGATTGTGATTATGACTCCATTATCAATTTTGTTTTTCAAGGTTGAGGGAGCTAACCACTGCAGAGATTGGGAAGCTAGTGTCTGTGACTGGTGTGGTTACTCGGACAAGCGAAGTGAGACCTGAGCTTCTTTATGGGACATTTAGGTGCTTAGACTGTGGCAGCGTTATAAAGAACGTTGAACAACAGTTTAAGTACACTCAGGTACTTGATGATTTTGGGTCTATTGTAATCTATTTTGTGGCCTTTTATATTCACTCTGTAGAAAATGTTAGCTTGTGTTTCAGTTTTTTTGTTTGTTTGATTTCTAATTCATGGCATTGATGCAGCCTACGATTTGTGTGAGCCCAACCTGTTTGAATAGAGCAAAATGGGCATTGCTTAGACAGGAGAGCAAGTTTGCCGATTGGCAAAGAGTTAGAATGCAGGAGACGTCAAAAGAGATACCTGCAGGTTCTTTGCCGAGGTCTTTGGATGTCATTCTTCGTCATGAGATTGTAGAACAGGCCAGAGCGGGTGACACGTATGGTTCCTCTTGTGTCACTTCTCTAAGTTATTCTGCTATCTTTATAAGAATCAAGAGTTGTATTTATTGACCTTTTTGGGGTTTCCCTCACAGGGTTATTTTTACGGGAACGGTAGTTGTCATACCTGACATATCGGCACTGGCAGCACCTGGAGAGAGAGCAGAATGCCGTAGAGACTCTCAACAGAAAAGCTCCACCGCTGGACATGAGGGTGTCAAAGGTCTCAAGGCTCTGGGAGTTAGAGATCTTTCGTATCGGCTTGCCTTTATCGCAAACTCAGTGCAGGTTTGTTAACTAGAGTAACTGTCCACCCAAATTCTAGTGAGATTTGTTTATCAGTCTCGATATTCATTTTTTTTTCCAGATTGCTGATGGTAGTAGGAACACTGACATGAGGAACCGCCAAAATGATTCTAATGAAGATGATCAGCAGCAGTTCACGGTGAGGCGTAGGATAAGTTACCTTTTTTTATGGATCTCTTAAATGCTTAACTATAACTAGTGAAACTGGTTACTGTTTGAATTTGGTAGGCAGAGGAGCTTGATGAAATTCAGCAGATGAGAAATACTCCTGATTACTTCAATAAATTAGTCGGAAGCATGGCACCGACTGTTTTTGGTCATCAAGACATCAAGCGTGCAGTTCTACTTATGCTTTTAGGCGGTGTGCACAAGACCACCCATGAAGGCATCAACCTTAGAGGAGACATCAATGTTTGTATTGTTGGGGATCCCAGCTGTGCTAAATCGCAATTCCTCAAGTATTGAATCTCTTCAAATCAACGCTAACTGTTCTTTTCTCTTCTGCTGAAATCTGAGTTCTTGTTTTTGGTTTGGTATTTGCAGGTATACAGCCGGCATAGTTCCAAGATCTGTATATACATCTGGGAAATCCTCTTCTGCAGCTGGATTGACTGCAACTGTGGCTAAAGAACCGGAAACTGGAGAATTCTGCATTGAGGTAATGTGATGTGCATTGTTGTTAAATGAACAGAAAGTTGATGAAAGAAATTCTTTAATATCAAGTAACATGAACTTTGTAAGCTGTATTGACCAATGTGAGCCTTACCTTCATAAATGTGATTTCTATGCGTAAGTTCTAATTACTGCTATCTGACTCTTTGACAGGCTGGTGCTTTAATGCTTGCGGACAATGGAATATGTTGCATTGACGAGTTTGACAAGATGGATATCAAAGATCAGGTAAGCTAGCATAGCTGTTTATTACAGTGAAGAGGGTTAAGTTTCTTTGACGTCGTGGTTAATGAAAATCTGTTACTTTTGGTACAAAGGTTGCTATTCATGAAGCAATGGAGCAGCAAACAATAAGCATTACAAAAGCGGGTATCCAAGCTACCTTGAACGCCAGGACTTCAATCCTTGCAGCAGCTAATCCTGTTGGTGGGCGATATGATAAATCTAAGCCACTTAAGGTGAGGTTTCCTTGAAGATGAATCCAAACGGATAACTATTTCTATTTATATCTGTTTATGAATTTTCGTGGAAATTTTAAATATCTAATTGTTGTCTGATCATGCTATTTTCAGTATAACGTCAACCTTCCACCTGCCATTCTCTCGAGATTTGATCTTGTGTACGTTATGATCGACGACCCTGATGAGGTAACAGATTACCACATTGCTCATCATATTGTACGCGTTCACCAGAAGCACGAAGCAGCACTTTCTCCAGAATTCACTACCGTACAACTCAAGCGGTACATTGCATATGCAAAAACTTTAAAGCCAAAGGTTGAAAGCTAACCCCCAAATAACAGTTTTTGTTGCAAAAGGCTCTTTTGCTAGAGATTCTAATATCTTTTTGTTCTCCTCATCTATGTTGCAGCTAAGCCCAGAAGCAAGAAAGCTACTCGTCGAGTCTTATGTTGCTCTACGCAGAGGTGATACAACTCCTGGCACAAGAGTCGCATATCGAATGACAGTTAGGCAGCTAGAGGCACTGATCAGGCTCTCAGAAGCTATTGCTAGAAGTCATTTGGAAATTCTTGTGAGATTATCTTTAACCACTCTCCAATATGTTTCTTTCTTTCTTTTCATTAGTTTACTTGCTTAGGACCTTTGTTTTATTTATGTATGTCAGGTTAAACCAAGTCATGTTCTTTTAGCTGTCAGACTGTTGAAGACTTCTGTCATCAGGTAACTTTCAAACGTTTCTTTTTTTAATTGCATATCTTAACTTTTTTGAGTTAGTTCAAAACTTCCAAATCTTAACCTGTAAATAATTGTATTATTTTCTTCTTATCTAGTGTTGAGTCAGGCGACATAGATCTTTCTGAGTACCAAGATGCCAACGGTGACATGGACGACACAGTTGATGCTGAAAATCCCGGTAATGAAAATGAAGATCAACCGAATGGTGCAGCCGAGCCAGCTTCTGCAACTGCAGGTACCAAATGTCTTCTTTTGCTTTTCATCTCGACTCCTTTTAAGTACTTATACGCCAGAATCGTAACAAATATCGTGATGTAGCAAACGATAATGGAACAGCAGCTCCAAAGTTGGTGATTAGCGAGGAAGAATATGATCGAATCACACAGGCTTTAGTCATTCGCCTTAGAAAACATGAAGAAACTGTAACAAAAGACAGTAAGTAACATCACTCCTCTCCCCATACCATTCATTTCTCCCTTCAAAGCTTGAAAACAGAATGAATAATGCGACCGAGTAACTCTTTTTTGTCTACTTTAGGTTCTGAATTGCCTGGAATGAGACAAAAAGAACTGATTCGATGGTACATCGACCAACAGAACGAAAAAAAGAAATACAGTTCCCAAGAGCAAGTCAAACTCGATATCAAGAAGCTCAGAGCCATCATTGAGGTAAAAATCCAAAACAATCTTAAAAGTTTTTAAGATTATTTCAAAAATCATGTATCTAACACAAACCTATGTATTGGTACAGAGTTTGGTATGTAAAGAAGGTCATCTTATAGTGTTGGCCAATGAGCAAGAAGCCACAGGAGAAGAAACCAGAAAAAAATCTTCGCAAAGAGACGAGAGAATTTTGGCGGTTGCTCCAAATTATGTCATTGAGTGATTATGTCATTTCGTGTAAGTTACATTTGTAGAACTCTTTAAGTAGAATTTTTAAACCTTTGTGTTATATCACTTTGGAACTAATTTTGTTGGGTTCATTAGAGTTTAGTAAGTGACATCTTTTTTGTTTTTGGTCGAAAGTAAGTGACATCTATTATTATCTCTTACAACTCAAAAGATTGTGACCTCAATGTTTCTTCATACTCTATAAACATACATTGCAAATCTCCCATCTGCTCATATAAAAATGCAAAATTCCTAAACTGTCGCATCTTCTCACCTCTATTTATTTTTAACTTGTTTTTAGTAAGTTTCAATTTTTTCATGGATATATATTGTGAATTTGGTTAATATTCAAACAAAAAGGGTTATTTAGTTTTTAGGAAGTGACAAAAAAAATAATAAAAATTAGGGATGTTTTACCAAATTGCTCTGGTTTGGTGAATAATTTTTTATAAAAAAAGTTGAAGGGTAAGAGATGTAATTTGGATTTTTAGAAAAATTAAAAACTAATTGTTGGTTTTTTTCGGTTACTGGTTATAATTTTCCATATATATACACACGCTAAACCATAGGCTCAAATGAACAATATATTTTAATAACCAACATTCATATATTAGAGAATTTTTTTTTCGTCTAGAATGTCCACCTAAGTAAAAAAAATAAACATTAAATCATATTTAGTTTACTCATTCAATCATTGCTTATAAATATTTGTCTTTGCATTTATATTATAAAATATAGTAGAATAATGACAAAAATTCATTTCAAAGAATGAAAAGCAATATATAGTTGGATAAAAATAATGAAACATTTAAAAATTACTAATATAATTTGCTTTTATACAAAAAATGCATTTAGGATTCATCTTATATAAATTAGAACATTTTATGAGTGATAAAATGCCATTTGGATTTTTTCATATTTGTTATAATATTCATTGGATAAAATTATAATAGTACAAAATAAAAATATGCTATTGTATAAGTAAAACCAAAATATAATTTATCCAAATATCTATTTAAGATTTATTTAATTTGAAATTTTGAAATGAAACTAAGATTTTCCAAAAATGAAGGAAAATAAATGATAGAAAAACACCATTAAACTTATTATCAAAAATATGTTTTAGAACTAATAAAATAAAATAAAATTTTAAGAATGAGTGAAAATTGAGTTCTTACATTTGGCTTAAGGAAAAAAATTAAATAATGAAATTAGAGAAAATAATTAAAACTAAAAAGTGATTAAATGATGTAGGGAGATTGAAAATCTAAGCGAAAATAGGATACGTTAGGTTCATTGCACATATATGAAAAAATTCTTAACAAATTTTGTTATAAAAATAGGATAATATTTTCGTAGTAAATGTAAATCGAGGTTACATCAAAATTATTGAAATAATCTAAAAAAGTTTTTAATTTTGATACATTGTGATGATATGAGGATTGTAATAAAAATAAATAAATAGAAGCGTTACAACCTTTTAATGTTAGCAAACTCAAACATATAAGTAAAGAACAATTTGTATTTATTTGTATCCCCTTACTATTATTTGAGAAGTCACTTTAGTTAAAACAGTTGATTTGTCAGCACCCATTCATTTTTACAAAAAAATGATGACATGTCCATTTTAAAAGATGACATGTCTCTTGAAAAAATATGAAGTATAAACATGTTGTTTTTTTGTTAAAATATTAGAATTCTTTTAACTAATAATATTTAGAGAAACAATTTCAGACCACATAAAATGTATAAATATAGTGGAATAATATTGTTGACAAAAAATGTATAAATATATTGGAATGCAATATATACTTAAATAATATATGCATCATATTTTATATAAACATATAACTTTTGAACTCACTTGAAAATATGACAACTTTTTATATACACTTTTGCTAAAAAATAAAGTGAACAAATTCAATCCTGTACAATTTTATTTTAGAAATAAAAATATACATATATATAAATAAATTAACTAATAATATTTTGAGAAACAGTTTCAGACCACATAAAATGTATAAATATATTGGAATAATATATGTAGACAAAAATGTATAAATATATTGGAATACAATATATACTTAAATAATATATACATCATATTTTATATAATCATATAACTTTTGAACTCATTTGAAAATATGACAACTTTTTTATACACTTTTGCTAAAAAATAAAATGAACAAATTCAATCCTATAAAATTTTATTTTAGAAATAAAAATATACATATATAAATAAAATACATTAAATATTATAATACAAAATGCACAAACCAATAATTTATAATTATCAAGATTTACTAACACATCAATCTATCTAAATACATATTTATATAATATACAAAATTATAGAAGCTAATTATTATATTAAATATCTAAATATGATCACTAGTTATATCATAAGTGGAGAGACAATTTTTGACCATTCTAAATAACAGATCGAGAATTCTCTGTAATATTAGTGTGAAAATATCTAAAATAATTTTAAATGTATCAAATATTAGGACAATAGTAATTTCAATATTTTCTACAAGGAATATCTTATCATAGTGATATTTGGTCAAGTATTATTTTGAAACAAAAATTTAAATAGATGACCATATAAAAGTTTATTAAGTTAAGTTTTAACGAGTAAACATTAAATTAGAGAAAATAAAAAATTAACTAAAATTAAAAATAATAACTAGAATAATATACAACTTTATTCTCGCAACGACCGAACTACTTTCTAACATTCTAAAGTACGAAGGACAAAAAGCATGTGTAAAGTCCTCGAAATATATTATAATAACTAATGAAGTGTTGGTCCAATGGTAAAAACTCTTTGAGTTAAAGAAGAGGTCTTGGGTTTGAGTTGCGTTGGGAGGAGTTGACTAGCCTAATGCAAGTATTTTACCTGATCGAACTCCGTTCTGGAATGATTAGGGACTCACAGACTCTAAACTTTCTAGTCAACAAAAAAATACATATAAGTATGTGTAAATAAATAGAAGAGAGAGTCTTGAGACTTCATATCATGTTTAGTGTAGTGTAATTGCGAAATCAAGGAAATTACATACACCATAAATTACATAAATTTTGTGTAACTAAAATTTTCATTTTGCATCATTAAACTAATTTTTCATTTTCCACTAAACATTGAACATTAACTAAATATAATATAAATAGAATTAAATTATAACATTTAAATTAAAATGTTTATGTAAAATATGATTTATAAATCAAAGTGGTATGTGAATAAAACTTAAAATGATTGGTTTTTTTTTTTTTTTTTTTTTTTTTTTTTTTTAA
>OVAN01013076.1:0-13162 GCA_900406275.1 Anastatica hierochuntica
TCAATATCCTGAAACTTAACATCATTAGGACTAAAGATAATATTGCATTTATGATCATTAGTAGCCCTTTTAACTGATACCAAGTTTGATTTGAGTTTTTTTTATCATTAAATTTTATTAAGAAAACTTCAAACCGAAGTACAGAGAGAACTCAAAACTGCTCGTGCTAAAGAGTCATCACAATTATTCTGTCTACGCGGAATAAAAGTGAAACTAACAGTCGAAAAGGAAAAAGAATAAAAATGAATTTCTGCAAGGATCGAATGTAGATCAATGTGAAATTCTCCCTTCTGAAGAAAGTGGACGAGTACTTGACAATCACTAAAGATGTGAACATCATTCAAGCCTCTCTCTTTAGCTTTTTGAAGCGCCAAGACAATAGCCAAACTTTCTGCAACCAATGCAAAAGCTACATCAAACTTAACTTCTTGAAACTGATCAAGTATCAAATTCGTATCGGAACGAAAAATAACTCCCAAATCACATGAAAGAGAATCAGCTCGCCATGAGGCATCAACAAATATCTTCCATGGGGGGTCAACTACGACTGGAGCAACAATCGGAGAAGGGCGACGTCTTGGTTTAGCATCAATGGCAAGACACCATGCTCGTGCCTCCATTGTCGCCTTTGTGATTACTTCAATAGCCGACCAATCGATGTTATTAAAGACCTTATCATTACGGGCCTTCCATAGAAACCAAAAAATCCAAGCATATAAATGAATATTCGCCAAAGCAGTGGGTGGTTGATTCACTATAGCTTTCGATGTTTGCAGAAACAAAGCAAGAGTTGGAGAAGTCCCAAACGTAGGCAGTTGGAGAGGTGCCATGTCCTAGAGCATTTGCGCCATAGGGCATAAGAGCAACACATGATCTATGGTTTCTTCACTCCCACACCGCGAACACGATGAAGGCACTTGTAGTCCTCGTGCCACTAGCTGGCTCCCAACCCCAAGAGCACCCGACATAGCTCGCCAAAGGAAGCTCCTAATCTTAGGAACCGTTGAGACTCGCCATACTAGCCCCTTCCAATCGAAATCCTTGTCTCCTGCTTTTGTAAGCTTAAAGATCGCCACTTCATAGCCAGATTTTGATGTATAAATACCTCTCTTATGAAGTAACCAGACTAGCTTATCTGTTGTGCGCATGGGGTTAATTGGAATGCGACGTATGTAGTCAACACATTGAGGTAGATGCCGCAAGATATGTTGCATATCCGAGGATCTAGACTGATGGTCTATATGGTCAGCCACCGTCATGTTAGCGTCCATCTTAGGTATAGGACCCATCAGACATAAAGGTGATTCCGAGGATAGCCACAGGTCGCACCAAAGGTGAACCGATCTACCATCACCTATCAACCATCCTAGTCCATGTCGTAATAGGTCTCGACCATTCAATATCCCATGCCATCCATGTGACGATGAGGAAGATGGAGTAACGTCCATGAAAGATGAGAGGTGACAATATTTCCCTAGTAGCACCCGAGAAACAAGGGCATTGGGAGAATGCACCGCCATGCTACCTCGGCTAGAAATGCTAGATTATGATCTTCAACTAACCGGAAACCCATACCACCTTCAGCTTTCGAAGCTGCCAATCTCTCCAAAGCCACCCAACACATGCTCCGTTTATCAACTGATGAATACCACCAGAATCATGTTAACATCGATTGTATGCATTTACACAATGACAACGGAAGTTTGAAACACGTCGTTGCATAAGTAGGAATAGCAGAGAGAACCGCCTTGAGCATTACCTCCTTCTCGGCCGCAGACAAAAACCGAGAGGACCACCATCTTGGTGGATATTTAGGATTCTCTTAGCCAGAAGACGTATTTCCGAAGGAGTTTTAGCAGAAAAAGTGATCGAGGACTTTGTCATATTGATTAACTGTCCCGATGCTTTCTCGTACTGCTTTAGAAGCGTTCGCAACACTCGACAACTATGAGGGTCCGAGCGGCAGAAGAACATGGTGTCATCAGCAAAGAGTAAATGGTTAATAGAGGGGCTACCGCGGGAGACCTTGACTCCAGGGAGAGTACCATCCTTTTGAGATTTGTAACAGAGCCCAAAGAGCACTTCAGAGCAGAAAACAAAGAGACACGGAGAGAGGGGGCCTCCTTGGCGTAGCCCTCTAGACGGTTTAACCATACCCTGAGGAGCGTCATTTATGAGAAAAGAGTATGACAATGTAGTAACACACTCTATTATCCACCCAATCCACATGAGATGAAAGCCTAAACGCTCTATGACTGCCCGAAGAAAACTCCACTCAATTATATCATACGCTTTCGTCATGTCCGTCTTGACTGCCATGAAGCAACGGTTCTGCGCCTTCGAGGTCTTAAGATAGTGTAAGACCTCATGAGTAATCAATACGTTGTCGGATATGACTCTTCCTGGAACAAAGCCAGATTAGTTCTCTGAGATAATATCCGGTAAGATGAGGTTTAGGCGCGACGTTAAAATCTTTGCAATGATCTTATAGAAGCTATTGGGCGGTAATCAGCAACTCGAAAAGGGTGGTTGACTTTAGGGATGAGGCGAACATGAGTATGATTCAACCGTCACGGAAAGAAGCCCGAGAGAAAGAAGTTTCCAACCTCACGGCTCACATCGTGTCGAATGATTGGCCAAAATGTTTGAAAAAACCCGACGAGTACCCATCAGGACCTGGGGCTTTGTTAGAAATGATTGCAAACACCGCTGCCTATATTTCTTCCTCCCGAGGCAAGCGAACTAAGAGCTCATTTTGCGATGATGATAGCTTTGGTTGTAAGGTGTCAGAAACTACCGAAAGGTCCGAAACTAAATCTGAAGAGAATATATGCTGATAGTAGCTTGTAATGGCCTGAGCTATCTCGTGATCCAAGAATTTCGGAGCACCATTTGCATCTTCAATAATTGTGAATCGTTTTCGTGATTTCTGAGTTCGGGTGATAGCATCACTTTTCTTGTTAAATATATTCAACTTGTCAGTTCCCTCAATTGGAATTACTTTGTCATCTGCAATTGTAACTTTTCCTATGGATGGTTCTATATTCCCCAACAACCTAGCATTTCTAATCATGTGATGTGAGGCTCCTGAATCTACAACAAGTTTATAATCTGATTTTGCAAGAACATTAGAGGTTAAGAAAGAGATACAGAGTTTGGAGGCACAAGCCTTGATGAGATCCTCCAATTCACTTGGCCGGTTACAAGTGAGGATGAAGAATCCAACACTTGTCCTTAATGTGACCCTTCTTATGGCAATGCTCACACATTATAGCCCTTCTATCTTCTTGTATAAACACTCCCTTGTTGGCCGTGACAAGTTCCTTCTCCCCCCCCCCAAATAATCCCATACAGGCTTCTTCCTTTTGAACTATAGAACACAACTCTTCAAAGCTCAGAAGTTTAGTTTCTCTTAGGATTGACTTGATCACATCATTATATGTTGAGTTAAAGTTGAGAAGCAATCCAAATGTTTTGTCTTTCTAACGTCTTTTATTGAGTATTTTAAGATCCATAGAACTTGGCCTTAAAGCATCAAGTCAACTCCATAGATAGTGGAACTTGCCGAGATACCTTGTGAAGTCCAAATCCTCTTCTTTTAGCTTGCTAGTAGCTTTCTTGACTTCATAAACACAGCTGAGATTTGAGACGTCTCCATTTACTCTTTTGATAGTACCCATAGAGATTTAGCAGTCTCATAATTTGAGTAGGCTTCTAGAATAGAAGGGTCCAAAGAGGTTTGAAGAAATCTAAGAACTAGTTGATCTTCTTGGAACCACTTGGCCTCTTCTTTCTTAGTATCTTCATCCTTTGTGCTCTGATTTGGGTCTTCTTCTTCGTCCACACACCTCTCCTTCAAGATGTGTTCCCTAAGCTCTTTTCCACAAATTGATGTCTTGATGGTTCTTGACCAAAAGTGTAGTTGGATCCTTTCAATATCACGACAATAACCGTGAGTTTAAGACAAGAAACGTGTGCACAATGTCTTCTATTGATACATTTCAAATCTTGAAGAAAAATGAGATCTTTGATGAAGAAATGTGAGATCTTTGAACAAAAACAGAGAGAAAAGTTAGGATCTTTGAAGATAAAAACCGAAATGCTCTGATACCATAAATATTTTAAAATATAATAAGATCAGAATGAGAGATTGAAGAACTAGAATAGAATATTATCAAAAAAAGAACTAGAATAGAAATGAATAGATTTAGTAAAGAGATTTAAGAAAGATTGAAGAACATCTTGAGAGAGTAAAGAGAGGAAAATAAGAAGAAAGCATGTATTTTAGTAAGACATGAGTAGTCTTTTTATTGACTTGTACGAGGAGAAGATAACAAATTGAATCTTAAAAAGGTGATAACACATGGTGAGCTTTTTCAAATGGCAAACAATCATATTGAAGATAAGGATGAAAGTACTATTAGCTGGTAGCATCACCTCTTTATTCCTTTTATTTTTCAAACGGAGAAAACCCGGGAGAACTTGATCTGACCTACTTCAGCCGGACTTCACAATACTTCATCATTTCAAGAATGGAGAACCAAGTAAAACTTGGCAAAACTAGATCGCTCTATTCTCGATAATTACTCCCTTTGATCAATAGTTTGTACCATGTCAGAGTGTAATACAGCCTGTAGATCTGCATATGTGACAACACCGGTCTGTACTACTCCAGCCCTTGTTACAGCAAGTGCATAAACTAGCGACACAACATGTGTGTATGCCGAAACATTGGTTTCTTTCGGTTGAGTGCTTTCCGCTACTCCAGGGTTCCCATTATCAAGAGTACATACCATAACTCTTTATAAAAAATGGGAAATCAATCCACTAAGATTTACCTACGAAAATGAGGACAACAATAAAGGGTAATCACTATCAAGAAACAAAATCATGAGCCCGACATCGCAAGGCTCAGATACCATGAAAGATTTAAAAAAAGATTTTCTATTATTTCTCTCTTCTTCTTTACAAAGAGCCAAAGCCACATTTATACAAAACTATAGAACCCTAGATAATTAATGTTAATACAAAAGCTCATACATATAAGCCCAATATATCTTAATATAGATATTACATATCCAAATTTCTGAACATTAAGAGCTTTGTTTATCTAATATGTGTTCATCTACAGTGTTGGTTAGGACTGATTTTCAGAGTTTGTGGTTCTTATTTTTTAAAAAGATTATATTCTTTTTTATTGTGGTTGGAATAATTGTGACTAAATCAAAATCGAGTTTACCGTAGTCCGTGGAGTTAATTTTTAATATAAGTTTGAATTAATTATCCCAATATTGTGTGAAAGAATTTTGTCCAAATTATATGAAAAAGTATTCATGTTGGTTCAAATCATTGGAGTCACAAAAGCTTATGGGAACCTATGAAACTTAACATGATATCAAAGTTTGAGTAATAAAGAATGACAAAACGAATTAACAATGAGTGAGATTGAGTAAAATAGATCCATTAATTTTGATTGAGTGAAAATAGAGCTTGAGTTATAAAGAGTGACAAAACCAGAAGAAACCGTAAGGAAAAGGGAGAACACGAGTGGTTTGATAACGTCGCCGTAATATTTGTCACCATCTGACTATTCAGGGACGTCGATCACTCCTATTTTTTTAATAGGGAATAAGTATTCCAAGTGGGTAATGGAGTTGAAAGGATGCGCTGCGTGCCAAGCGCAAAGATGGATTCATCGACGAGAGTTTTCTTGAACCCGATGAAAAGAAGCATCCAATGAATGGAGAGATGTGGAAGACAGTGAATCCGATGATAGTCGGGTGGATAAGGGTCTCAATCTCACCTGTGATAAGCTCGATAGTTATGTTTACTGCATATACGTATAAGTTGTGGTCTGCTCTCAAGAAGAGATTCGATGTGGGAAATGCATTTTGCATTCATTAGTTGAAAGCAAAGCTTTGCCTCTTGTAAATAGGAAGGTTTGACCATGATGGAGTAATTTGGTCACATGTTGTTGAAGTGGGAAGAGATTCACAACTACAAACATGTTCCAAGTTGTAGGTGTGGAGCTGCAAAGCTGTTGTGCAAGAACATGAGGAAGAGAGGGTGCATCAATTTCTCAAGGGTTTAGATGATGTGCGACTTGGTAATGTTTATACAAACATTGTTGATCTTGATCCACTTCCCGATCTCAACACGGTGTATCATCAAATAATAAGAGAAGAACAACATTTGTAGTCTTCAAAGGTAGAATCATGACAAGTACCCATAGGGTTTACAATTAGATCTGAACCTCTTGTAGGTGATTCACCAACAATGAGTGGTTTTATTGCAGCCATGACAAGAAGTTGAGGATGAACCGTGTGCTCTCATTGCGGTAGAAGCAGGCACGAGATGAAATAATGTTAGTAGATCATTGGATTCTCGAATTAATTCCTTGACCAAAATCAATCAAGTTCACATGGAAGTCATGGTGGAGCTAGCAGAGGCAAGGGTCGTGGTAGGATGTCTCAACCACAGTCAAGTGCAGTGCATGTGTCTCAGCTGCAAGCCACCACGACAATGTTGAACTTGACCGCTAAACGGTTGGCAAAGTTGACTATCTTGTTTGAGCAACAAAAACATGCTCTTATTCCTGAAAAGTTACACGGTAAATTACAAACTAGAGAGGTCATCTTGACACGGGTGTGTTGCACCACATGACGGGTGATGTGGATGTACTCATTGATTTGAAGGATATGTTATCATATATCATGAATTTTACTGATGGAAGTAAAGTCCTGGCAAAACAGAACGACAATTTGAGATTTTCTGATAAGATCAAGCTGTCGAATGTTTTATATGCTCCTGAACTAAATTGCACCTTGTTGTCTATGTAAAAGCTACTTAAACGGACGGGTTGTATGGCCATATTTACTGATGTGCTATTTTTTTTTTGCAGAATCAGTTTTTGAAGACTCTGATTAGAGTCAGTGAAGAACATAATGAATCTTATGCTCATCGAGAAGTAATAATAGCAAGATGACACAAAGTCAAAGCAACAGAAGATGAGACTTTGTGGCATCAACAACAAGGATATCCCTCTTATGGTGTTTTAGGTTGCTTATCGTTTCTTTCGTCTAATACGAGCGTCCAATATAGATTTAGTGGATGCGATATTTGTTTTAAGTTTTTTACGAGAGTTATAATAAAGCTTTATCTTTTTCAATTTGATTCATTACGATTTATGTGGACCAGATCGTGTCTCATCCTCATGTGGAGCAAATTACTTCCTTATAATAGTAGATGACTACTCCAGATCAGTATGGATGAATTTTCTTATGGAGAAAATAGAGGTTAAGGCAACACTTTTGAATTTCTTCGCAATGGTTCAAAGAGAGTTTGGGAAAGTATTAAAGATAGTTCGTAGTGAACATGAAGTCGAATTTATGTGCTTGATGTGTTACTTTTTCTAACAAGGGAAAACGCGTCAAAGTTTTTCTTGTGTAGTAACTCCGCAACAAAATGGTAGAGTTGAACGCAAGCAAAGACATATAATTAATGTGTTTCGTTATCTAATATTCCAAACTAATCTACCTGTGAAGTTCTGGGAAGAATGTGTTCTTGTTTCGGTTCACTTAATTAATCGAACCTCTTCTAGTGTTCTACATGGGAAGACTCCATATGAGCTTTTATATGGTAAGACGCCATTGTATGAAAACATTAAAACTTTCGGTTTTTTGTGCTACGCACATAAAATCTCTCGTAGCAAAGACAAATTTGTTGAGCGTAGCCGAAAATGCATGTTCGTTGGATATCCTTTTAGGAAAAGAGGATATAAGTTTTATGATTTAGAAACAAATGAATTCTATATTTCTAGAGATGTTGCATTCAAAGAAGAGATTTATCCCTATAGTGATCATAATCTCGAGAATAATGATGTTTTGGTTAGTCCTCTTCTTGTTGCATGTTGAATACATAATTTTCACGATAACATGAACTTTTGCACCACCAATGAAGACAAAGAGAGTGCCGAAGAAGAAGGATATGGTGAATGCATTGAAGTGGTTATGAAAGACACATCTGATAAGGTTGAGACAACCGAGAATGTTGAACATGAGATTGTCCCAACATTTTTTATGACTATGCCAACACCTCCTACAAACGCCCCAACACAAGAGCCACTTAACTGTGAGACTAGACCATACGTTACGCTCAAGGATTATGTCACGTACAATACGCAATGTCCTCCCGATAAACAAAACACATCATCCCCCTTCCTTGGCACATAATCGGCATCCTCAAAACCAGTTCCTGGTAAGGTCTCATATCCTATTGAGTTATCTGTTACTGATGCTATTTACTCAGGAAGCACCGAGTTTTCTTGGCTTCAGTCCCAACAAAGAATAAACCAAGAAGTTATTAGCATGGTGGAAAAGTACAATGTAAGACTTGTTTGTCTCGGTAATCATCATGTATAGGGGGAGGATTGCGAAGATACATTCACACCTGTAGCAAAGATGTTCACCAGTATGTACGTTGCTAGAAGTAGAAGTTGCTAAAGAATGGGAAGTGCATCAAATAGATGTCCATAATGCATTTCTCCATGGAGATCTTGAAAAGAATGTCTACGGGAAACTACCTCTAGGATTCACACAGATGAACCAAAAAAAGTGTGTAGGCTAAGGAACTCGTGGTATAGATTAAAACAAGCTCCACGGTTTTGGTTCAAAATTTTGACTAAAACTCTTAAAGATTTATGGTTTGTGCAATCTTACTAAGATGACTCGTTGTTCACATATATTAAAGGTCAAAAAAGCTTACGTGTTTTAATCTATGTAGATGATTTAGTTATTGCTGCAATGATCTCACCATGTTAACAAATTTTAAGGGCTATCTGAATGAGTGTTTCACATGAAAGTCCTTGGGAAGTTTAAGTACTTCTTGGAGATCGAAATAGCCAGAGCACCGCAAGCGGCCCATTGAGTAGGATCATCAAGCTAGGCTGCTCAGTTGTAAGCCTGTGTTAAAGCCCATTGAGCAGGATCATTATTTACTCTCAGACGATGGACTTCTGTAATATGATCTTAAAGACAATAATGTTTTATATTTGTATTAATTTAAAGGATTTTTATTTTAATATATTATGAAATGATAAAATATTAATTAGCTATATAATTAAATTTGTTTTAGTTAGCTTTTTTGTATTTTTTGTATTTTTTATTTTTCAAAAGTATTTTCTTTCTATTATAACTAATTTTGTATATATATTAAAAATTATATTGTTAAAAATATATTATTTCTTTCAAATATATTTTATTTTAGATTACTTTAAAAGAAGTTTTATTTAACTTTCATTTCGAGAAAAAATAAGTATTTAACTTTCATTTCATAGAAATATAATGCGTGCCAATAGATTGGACTGCATCTGGAACAATGTGATACTTCTGATGGGAAAATAGCACATCTTCCCAATAATATCAAATGATAATAACTTTGAGAAAGATGATTATTATTTCAAATAGTCATACAAAACCATTGCTTAGTAATATTATCACCACATATATAGAAAATCTTCATATAATCAAACACAACAACAAATAAATAGAAAGAAATTCCTATAAAAGTAACTAACAATAAAAACTCAACAACTAACACAAGTCTGAGACGGAAAAAAAAAACTACACAAGTCTGAAACCATATAATAAATTTAAAAGTCAAAACTAATATTTCACAAAAAAAAATAAAATAAAAATAGAAGTATATTATTCCATATAGTATAAATGATATGGCTCAATACATATATGAAATCAAATATTAAGGAAATTGAAAATGAAATTTACTTATATGTATCCGTAAAATGTACTTACAAAATAAAGTCACAAGCGAAAATTCGACTTATATTGGGTTAATTTAATTATAATAGGGTGAAGTAGACAAAGTAGCACATGAAATATATTCAGTAGTACTATTCTAATTGTATGACTATTTGCCAACATCTTATCAAAAAAAATGACTATTTACCAACCGTTGGTTTTCCGGAAGAGAGGAAAGAAAGAAGAGAAAATGCAGCGTTGTCAGAAGAGTAAAAAGATTAACGATACATATTTGGTTATCCAACTCAATTTTGTTTTGAACAATGCAATGCTACATTAGTTAAATTTTATATTCCCATAAAACCTAGATTTACTTTGGAGCATCTTCAAAAGACTCTCTAAATCTTTAAATATAAAGATTTTTGCTTTCCTAAAAGAAACTTCAAAACTTCAAATTTGAAGTTTCATAGTTTTTATTTTTATTTTAGTCCCTACAATTACACATCATACTTTTTATTTTTTTAATCCTTAAATATTTTATATCTCATAATATTTTCAAAATTTTTTATAAATGTAACTTTTACCCATAAAATTAAATAAAAATTTTAAATAAGACCAAAACTATTTTATAACTAGACTTGTACAACAACAATATTACATTAAAAAAACTTAATGGAAAAACTATTAAAAAAAAACTTACATGAATACATAATTATTACAGAAATTTAAATACTACAACAACACTAATAATCGGGTAAGTTTGATCCGGAACCTCCAAAATCACCAAAATATTGTCCAAACAAATTTTGTGTAACCGGAGATGGTGGTTGTTGTTATCGTTCTTGAAGTCTTTTCCGTATGATTCTTTCTTATTCAGATCGAATGTATTCACGAGTATTAAGATCATCGATAGAATATAAGTTTTTTAGCAAAATTTTATTTTACTCCTTTACTTCTTTAAAAGCTCACTTTTTAGCTTCATTATGGAAATGATTTTATGGAATAATGTGGTTGGACCAAAAAAAATAGAATAATGTGGTGTTTTTTTTTTTAATTTAATATTTAATTTTGTACCTCTATGTAAAATTTTGATATTTTAGTGTAACTTTTTACTAATTAATATTTTTGTGATAATTTTGTAGATGTGCTAGTTATTTATAAATATTTAATGAATTTAAATTAGTTATGATAAATATAAAGACCACAATGTAAAATATCAAATTTTTTAAAGTATTTCTTTTGGAGAAAAACATCTTCAAACTTCAACTATGAAGTTTTGGAAACTTCAAAATGAAGTTTCTTTTTGAAGATGCTCTTAGCTAAATACGGTTTCATTTCTAAAGAAATTCATTTTTAAAATTTTTATACATAGACTAAAGAAATTATATTAAGTTATAAATGCATACTCTTTTACACTTTTATCAAAAGAAATACTTTTACACTAAATAATTTTCACTAACTATGAACCAATAAAAATCCAACCAATTGTTAAGATTTAGGGAAACTCAATCTCACTATTAATCAATTTTAATGATCAACATTACAAAACCCCTGATAAATAGCACCAAAAATGTCAATCTATCCGAAATAAAAATTTACATTCTTTCAAAAAATAATCGAGTAGATATATTAATTTATATTAAAATTATCTTATAATCTTCCAAAATAATATTATTTTATGATAAAAGTTTTGTAACAAGCTAAGCAAAAACTACTATTTATAAGCTCTAAATTTTCTTTCACCTTGGTGTATAAGACCATGCTATTTTATTGATATGAAAAATTCAATTTCTTCCTAATTTTTATTTATATTTTATACGTATGTTGTTCTTTCTGATTTTTTATTTAAACTATTTAATTTTAGTTCATATTTGTTATATTATTTTCATTTATTATTTGATTTATCTTTATATTTATGTTGATTCTATAATATTTTCCAGAAGTATAATTTTTATAATTGTGAAGTTGTAAAATAAACTTTTGATATATGCAAAAATAACATCATTTTATTAGTTTTTTTTTATTTTCAACAATGCTAAGAGAAACTCAAAGTTTATGTGACCATTTTCAGATTTGCAAGAATTAGATTCATTTGAAAAGCTTGAAGATAAAGATAAGCTAAGCATTTTAACTGTTCTATGTGGTTTTTGTTTTCATATGTTTCATTTTGATTTTATATTTATAGAAGACTGGAGACAAGGAAAATAAAGAAGAAGAAGAAGAAGAAGAAGAAGATGGTGATCAAATTAGAAAATAAGAGGGAGACATGATTACCTTTGATAGTTATTACTCTTTTATACATCATTGACCTTCTCGACAATATTTTGATATTATGATGATGATTACTATCAGACTGATGATGGTGATACTAAGCATCATCTATATTTTTTGCTTCTTTATATGTTTACATTTTGAAATTTATTTACTCATCAAATAGTTTTTTGTTCATTGGAACCATAAGAACTATGTTTATCTATATATTTTTTATATAAACTTTTTTTTTATCATCATGTTATATAATGATGATTTTTATGGTTTTATTTTACATTATACTCGTACAGATATCTATTTTTGCTGATATGTAACTTTTCACTATTAAATGTGTTTGATGGTGAAAGAAACAAAAGAAAATTAGATTGGCCAATGGATAAGAAAAGACTATATATCATACTGTGTTATTCTGAGTTAAGACACAAATGGATTACAGACATATGTATTTTGTTTTTTTGTCATCAGTCTAGTGGCACATATGTATTTTGTTTAAGCAGTTGAAATTTGATTTAAATCAATAAAGGCAAAACGAAATATGAATTTCGCAAAATCAGTTTTGGTTGTTTTCCGTAATGGAAAGAGTTTTTGTAAAGTTAATTTTACAAATTCGTTAATTAATTATAGTCTATTGTTAATTATTTAAAATATCTTTAAAATATGTTCAATTGATAAGTAATTGAATATTTTCTGTTTAAAATTTAGAAATATATTTTCTTTCACACTTCTTTAAAGATTTAAACAAGATGTGTTGCTCATATATATAAAAATAAAGTAAGATGGACGGTGATACATATATTAGTGTATATTTATAAAAAAATTCAGTTATTTCATGTTGTGATTAATAATATGGATAATTTACGTTAAAATCCTACATGTTTTACGTCAGAACTGTCTCTTTTATATGTTGCATTATTAGTTCGATGAAAACTTATTTACCAAAATTTTATGTTAAACATATCCTAAATAAACACGTCCTAAATAAACATATTTTTAAGAGTTAATAAGTTCTTTTAATTATAGTCTATTTATAAACTAATATTAATTAAGTTGGTTGGGAAAATTAATTAGGTAGATGCATCATTATCTTATACCTTTTTATTTTATATATATATATATATATATATATATATATATAT
>OVAN01013077.1:0-13162 GCA_900406275.1 Anastatica hierochuntica
ATAATTAAAAGTCTGATAAATTTGCTGATCTAAACCAGCTTCCATCGAAATATCACCAAGCCCTGAAGTCTCTCTTCAAGTCTCCGGGTTTGTGATCTTGTCATTGGTCCTTTGGGCAANNNTTCGAGTGGTTCCGGACTTGAACTTGACTTGACTTCATCTTCCACTTCATCATCACTTGAGTTGAGCTCCAATTCAGCTTTTAGCACCAGCTGTGCTGCATCAATATCCTTGCAGCAAATCCAATACTTCACCAACGTACCAATCATACTAAAATGATTGATATGTTTTCCGGGATGCTGATCAAGATATGATCATTGTCACACGACACATTCGTTCAACGGAACAACTAGGAGACATTTTTAACAAAGGCGCTTTCTCGAGTTCAGTTCGAGAGTTTACTATCCAAGTTGGGAGTTCAAAATCTTCATGGTCAACCGCAAAAAGAAAGTATTGAGGTTTAGAGACATATTATTGATAATCATGAATGTATTAGGAAGATAGAGCCTCCTAATTTTAAGAAGTTTGAGTCAATCGAGTCGTATATAAATACTTGAACCATTGTTGAATAAACATTAACAAAGTTTATCACTTAAATAAACAGATTAACTATATTTAGCAAAACTTTGGAGATTCTATCCTTACCCTAATACATTTATGATCATCAATAATATATCCTTTTATCCCTCAATATTTTGTATAAACTCACACGTTTCCACTTTTGTGTGAGAACATCACTAGGTGGTATTGTGCCAATGTTGGCATCTCTTGTTGTTAGAATGATTTTGTTGGATGATGCACAAAAAATGTTAGAGATTTTCTATGTGTCTCTGTTTTTGAAGTACATGAGACGTGAGATTCAAAAGTTTGAAATCTTCATTCATTTAACGTTAGCATCTCTTGTTGTGAGAATGATTTGTGACTTGTTTGGGATGGTTCACTTGAACTTCTTTATTGCTCACCAAAAGATCACTGATATTACAACTTCTTCACCCTTTCAAATTCACAAGATGTTAGGTGTTGTTCGTTTGTTCATCCAGATACTGCATTTGGATGCAGATGTCGGATGATGTTCGTTTGCTATAAATTATAAGCATAATCTGGATGAAGAAATCAGATGCAAATCAAAACTCATCAAAAAAATCTTGATATTTCGGATGAAATTAATAGTGGAGTTTAGATGAGTTTTGTTCATCCAAAAACTTGTAAATGTTCAAAATATTTTCTACTTAAATAAAATCGTAAAAACCGGGAAAACTGTAAAAGCCATGAAGACCGTAAAAACGGAAAAATCCACAAAACCTGCAAAAACCGTAAAAACCGCAGAAACTGCAAAAACCGCAAAAAACGCAAAAACCGTAAAGCCGTAAAAACGGCAAAACCCACAAAAACCGTAAAAACCAGTAAAAACAAGTAAAAACCGTAAAAGCCGCAAAACCGTAAAAACCGCAAAAACCGCAAAAACTGTAAAAATCGCAAAACCGCAAAAACCGCAAAAAGGGTAAAAACCGCAAAACCCGTAAAAACCGCAAAAACCGCAAAACCATAAAAATCGCAAAACCGAAAAACCGTAAAAACAGCAAAACCCATAAAAACCATAAAACCGGTAAAACCAGAAAAACCGTAAAATTGTAAAAAACCAAAAAAAATCGTAAAAACCGCAAAATCCATAAAAACCGCAAAAACCGTAAAAACCGCAAAACCCGTAAAAACCGTAAAAACCGTAAAAATTGCATAACCCGAAAAAACCGCAAACCCGAGAAAACCGCAAAAACCGTAAAACTATAAAAAAAGCAAGACCCGCAAAAATCGCAAAAGCCGTAAAAACCGAAAAACCGTAAAAACTGTAGAAAACCATAAAAAACGAAAAAACCGTAAAAACCATAAAAACCGTAAAACCGCAAAAATCGCAGAAACCGTAAAAACCGCAAAAACTGCCAAAATATCAAAATTCGTAAAAGCGCCAATATCGCAAAAACCGTAAAACCGGAAAATCCGTAAAAACCGCAAAAACCATGTTCTTTTTAGTCATTTTCTATAAAATGCATCTGGATGATAATTGCAATTACGCAAACGAACATAATTTCATCCAGATGTAGTATCGAGATGCAAAAACTGAAAACAGAAACGAACATCATCTGGATACTGCATCCAGATACAGAAACGAACAGCACCTTACTTATATTTTATCAAACATATAATATTTTTTTGAGATACGAATGTTAAATCAACACAAACTTTTGATCATCATCATCTTCTGTGAAATAAGTATCACAATTTTTGGGTAATTTTTTTTAATCACATATAATAACAAGTATTCTTTCTCAAGATTCAACAAATGTTCTTTCTCAAGATCAAAATCTAACAAAAGAGGAGAAAAAAACTTAGATTTAGACAAGTTTAGAAGGGTATATATACAAATAGAATTAGGGTCGTGTCGGGTCGACCCAGAACAAACCGGGTCGAACCTTGGTTCATCTTGAGTTTTCGTGCGTTTCTGGCGACCTGAGCGGAGGGGGTGCAGACCAACAGCTTCCCTGTGTTGACCGCCAGAAAGCTCTGATAGTGGTTGGTGGCTTGAGCTGGGGAGGGGTGACCGCTAGGCTGGAGTGTACAGACCGCTAAGTTGGAGTGTGCAAATCGCCAAGATGCAGGGGAGGGTCTGGCGGGCTGAACAGAGGAGGGGCGGACCGCCAGGATGCTGCTTGAACCGCTAGGCTTTGCTAGAAGTAGTTGGTGACCAGAAAAGAGACGTGCATGCCACCAACTTTGCTAGAAGTAGTTGGTGGCCAGAAAAGAGACGTGCATGCCGCCAACTTTGCCTGCCAAGATGCTGAAACTTGCCTGGGTTGGCTTTTGGGCTCCGGGACTCGTCCAATTTGATTCGCGTGACCTGAAATAGGGTAGAAAAGAAAGGAAGAATGTATAAAATGCATCCTAAGACGTCTACATGATATTAACTACCTATGACTCGAAAACTATCCTGAAATGATCTAAAAAGGTTTAAGAACGAATAGAAAACTCAACAAAACTCTAAGCTAAAAATACGCAAAATGCATAAATATCATGTATTAGCAGAAGACCTGAACAAGCTTACTACTGTAATTAGGCTGCTTAGGAAGAGATATCGCTCTAACTGCGAAGGAAGAACCATTAATGTCTCTCGTAACCATCTTCTCTGGTAAAGACACAAACACAAAAATGGAGAAAGTGTGGATAGTGGAAAAAATAAGTGTTTGCGAGTGATGATACCAGTCTAGGGGCAGAAGTAGGGTTGGGCAAATAATATGAAACCCGAAAATCGATCCGGACCCGAACCGAATTAATCGGATCTGAACCGAATCGATCATTAACAAAAATTCGAACGGCTACTACTTCAATAGAACCGAAAAATCCGAACTGGATCCAAAACGAAAACCGATCAGGTAGCCGCAAACTTGAAATATATATATATATATTAATAATTTTATGAAGAATATTAATTTTTCTATTATTTTTATTGATTTTCCGGGTAATCAGGTATTTGGTCGGATATTTTGGTTTTTTCGGGTAATACAGTTTTTTCGGGTTGTTCGGAACGTTCGCGTAATTTCGGATCCATTTCGGATCCTTTAAAAATTTTGAAAACCGACCCGAATTCGAGTGGACCAAACCGAACTGATTCCAAATTCAATCGGATCCAATTCAATTTCTATACACCACTATCTGAAACCCGAATTACCTGACCCGACCCGACGCAAAAACCCGAATACCCAGTCCTAGGCGGAAGGAAGAAGAAGATGAAGACACAGATGGGTCGCGTGGAGCCGGGCTGTTCATTTCGGGTAAAGTCGGGTCAAAATTCAATATGGGCCTTTTAAAAGTGGCCCAGATACGTAACGGCCTGTGTATCCGACTCGCTAAAAAGGCGCGTAAATCCCTCCCCTCGGCTTCGTCTCTTCCTTCCCCAAATGCTTTCGGCGACGACGGAGGAGAAGAAACCCAGAAACCTTAAGAATAGAGAAAGGGTCGATTTTTTCCTGTAGGATCTTATGCGATTTCTTGATGAGAATAAAAAACCTCTCTTTAATCACACTCTGATATTCTTGTTCTCTTTGCGCGATTGGATGAATGGTTCGCTAATCTACAGACTACAGACGAGTCATTTGCTTGGTTCAGTTCCTGTAAGCCATTGATTTCATTTACTGTGTGTTTATGTCATACTTTTTTATCTGCATGCATGCCTTCGTTTGCATCATTGCCATCATAGATAGCTTCATTTTTGGATTAAACAGCTAAAAATGAAATTTGCTTTGAGTTGAATGTATCGCTATCCTTTCGTTTTTCTATGTTATTAAATTTCTATTTTTTTCTTGTTCCGGGTAAGCCTGTGATCGGCGACGATAACAAGAAGAGCACTAATGTACAAACAACATTCAAAGTCTTTTGTGTACTGCTTTTGCATGAGACCCTTCTTCGAATTTGCATATATTTTCACCAAATCAAGGAAACAGTGTAAAGGGTAATCACACTCTTGAGAGCCCAATAGGTAAAAAATTTTGGCTTTTTTTTTTCCTTTTGTGGTTGATGAATAATGTTTTATTACGCAATATCAAGACCCTTTTATACCTTTGTTTTCACCTTGTTACGATCCTATGTGATAGTTTGTTGTATCTATACCTGTACAAGGACCTGAACAACAACCGTCGAACAATGCGAAGGGATTTTTTAATGTATACTCATATACGCAATACTTCGATTTGGATACAGAACAGATTGATGATCTTGTTATATATCCTACTAATGGAGATTTTTTCAACAAGATTGATACAAATCCTGATTTATAAGTCTCTCAACACCTTTTTCCATTGACTATTTGGTTGGTGATTGCCCTTGATTTGCTAGAGTATCTGTCTGGTAGATGGTTTCAATATCTTTCTTAATCAGACTGTTAATTTGTAACCTCTTAAGCGTTATCTTGTGCGTTCTAGCTTAGACATGTTACTCGTTTGTATTAGTGAATAGCTTTATAAGTTAATAAGATACAGTTGTTGTTGGGGGTGGGTATAGCATCCCTCCTAACATGCCAGGTCCACTCTGAAAGACTTTGGGTTCGAAGCCCAGATCAAGATCCCAAGGCTCGACACCTCGACGACAACACTACTGTCCGGAACAAACGAGGCCCAACAGGCCATAGACAACGTCATCGTACGACTCGACATTTAATACGGTATGGGAACGTCGCAGATCTCAGAAACGACACGCGAACCAGAGGCACGGACGAATGAGGTCATCTCCTGACGCACGTCGATAAAAGTCCGAAGATCCGCCGAAAAGCCTCAATAAAGGAATGGACCATCTGACAGCCGACAATACGGACGAGTAGACCGAAACGCATCGTGAATCTCGCCGATCCGCACCACGCCGAGGTTCGATCTCATGACTCGAAAGCGACATGTATGAAGAAACTTTCTTCTATAAATAGAGGAGTCATTTCGAATAGAAAGACAATTTTGGAAGGGGAGAGAAAAACACCAGTCTAGAGAGAGAAAGAACACTTAGTCACTCCTTGTAAACTTGTATAAACACTCCGATTCAAAAGATAAATATTATTCCCATTCGTCGATCTACGCTTTATCTTCTAACGAGAGTCTTCGACCTACGAACTGCTTCTCCTTTCGCTAAGTCACGTCACATCTTCACCACCTCGAACATTTGGCGCTATCTGTGGGGACCTTCAGAAGAACTCTCTCTACGCAGAAAGAATTTCGACAATGTCTGAAAAACAAAACGCCGCTCTACCAAGCGTTCCGAAAGTACTCAAAGGACCGGACCAAACACCGCCTCTACACCCTTCGACCTCTAGAGTCGTCGCTTCAGGCACTGCAAAAGCTACTAACCCCGAGTTGACACAGTCGAGCCACAAGAAAGCAACTAAGGTGTCTCAAGAAAACGCTGGAGCATCACTCTCAGTCACCCCGCTTCCACCCGCACCAACGCAAGTCTCTCCGGCTCAGCAACAACAACAAACCCCAGAGTCAAGAGTTACGAAGGTAGGACGTAACAGACTTCCCGCGAGGCCTATCTTGGGGGCAACACCTCCTCTGTCTGCCGACGTCGTAGCCCTCCTCTCTGACCTAATTCACAGGGTCAATTCGCTCGCCCATACAACCAACGCGTGTTTCAAGGCGCTTACCTCGTCACCGAGCTTCTATCGAATCGCCAGCGAGCCTTGTCCCGCAACCGCGAGAGATACACCCGAAGAATTCCTCTCCAATCTGCAACGAAATCTCTTCGCGGAGACACCAGCACAACCAACTGCGCGCTCGGCCCCCCTACGACGAACCGAATCGAAGCATCGCTAACTCTAGTTGAGCATTGCCACACAACTTCAGAAAGACATCGCGGGGCTGGCCCCGAGACCTACAGAGGGGTGTATGCTAAGAAAGACGAAGAACTCGAACTCATGCGCCAGCACCTGCGTGATATCAATTCTCGAGTTCATCAGGCTGTAAGCTCCGCACCTGAGACCGATAGGGTCCTCCGAGAGGCGTAGAATGTCCCGTTCGCCGACCGAATCACGCGTTTTCGTATCCCTCATCTCGGAAAGGTCAAGATCCCAGAATACAACGGAACCACCGATCCCAACCAACACCTCACCAGCTTCAGCATCGCAATGGGACGGGCTCATTTCAATCCAATGGAACGCGACGCAGGCTATTACCAGCTGTTCGCAGAGAATCTCGATGGAGCAGCATTAAGATGGTTCTCCCAACTCAGAGCCAACTCTATTGATACCTTCTATCAACTCTCCATCGCCTTCCTCAAACACTACTCGATGTTCATCCAACAAAGCCATTACACCGCCGACCTCTGGGCCATGTCACAGGGCCCTAAAGAGAGCCTGCGAGATTTCATCGCACGATTCAAAGACGTCGCCTCCCGAATCACGGTCTCTGACGAGGCAGCTCTACCAGCCCTCCGTAACGCCTTGTGGTACGAATCCGCCTTCCGAGAGTCTTCGACCCACGAACCGCTTCTCCTTTTTCTAAGTCACGTCGTATCTTCACCACCTCGAACAGTTACTCCTATGTAACTTCTTAACATGGTATCTTAACATGGTATGGATTTGTCTGGATCTGCACTGCCCTTGTCTTTGTGCTTACTTCTCTTGGAAATTGTGCCACGTACCTCGAGAAGAAACGAACCACGAGTGATGCTCCTTGGATTTTTGATGTGAACTATATAAATTTGGCATCATCTATGATCTATGGTTATGCAATAATTGTCCCTCTGGCATTTGTTTCTTCCTCCAGTATATGGGGGTCCAAAAGCTAATCTTCTAAGAATCTGGTTTACTCTCTCTTCATTTTTGTACCGACATCTGTAAGTATCTTCAGTAATTTCTGCATCTTTTGCTGTCAAAAATCAATCAACTGTTGATCAGTAATAGTAAAGCTAAAATGTCGTATGCTTGATACACAAATGGTTGGTAACTTTAACTTCCAATGACTATCTATCAACTTAAAAATGGCACCACAGAGTTTTATTCAATCGATTAAGTATTCTAACACTAAGGATTGGTTTTTCTTCTTCTAGCTTCCATTGCTTATTCCAGTAGAGTTTTTGAGATGGGTGATTATACTCTTCGCTGGTAGTGCATCATTGTGCTTTGTTGCCCTGAATCTACGGCCCTACCTAGCAACAAACAATGATCTGACAGTTGAAGTGGCTGCAGCATTTGCTCTACAAATGGTTCTTTCTATCTTTATAATGGTCTGGTTCTTTCCGTAATCTTTGCACCAGCCGCAAAAAGAACATATATGTATGTAAAATTTTAAATCCGTAAAGATTTTGATGTGCTGTGCTAGAACAAAGAATGGAATTACCAGAGACTGAAACACACAATGTATAAGTATAAGAAGTAGGAACTTGTACATTGAAACTATGTATCCACAGTTTTGATATTGCACTGATATTCAAATGTTTTTTATTGTATTTTCTGTCGTCTGTTACATTATTTTAGCTAGGTGTATTAAAATTTAGATTTGTTTGGTAAAATCTAATATTTTGAAATTTAAATGATGATTCACCCATGTGTCAAATGTGAATGTATTCTTATAATCCAAGATTCTAAACCATAGAGAAAAAAACAAATATACACGTTGACAATTTTCAAAAATACCACTATTCATACAAGAATCTTATAAAACACTTTTTATTAGGTTTTTTAAAGTGGCTAATAAATATGCTACAACATAGTTAATAACGATTTATAAAACTTGCAAGATTTTATAAAACCCATGGCACATTAGTGATAGCTTATGGCCATTAATGATAGCTTATTTCTGGTCTTCCAGTGGAGTGCTGAAGGTGAGGCATCCTCAGAACTATACAACATCCCAATTTGGACCCATCTCTATGATGTCCCTCTTAACCTGCGACACAACAGTGTCCTGAGTTTGATTGCAGGTGAAATAGGAGAACCAATAGAGATTGATGATTTTACCCAAAGGATGGTTAGCCTGAAAGAATCTCATGTTAAGGTTGAAGCAGACTTAACCATGCCTCTGCCTACCTCCATTGAAGTTGAAAGAGAAAACGAGGACCTCATTGATGTAACTGTCACGTATCCATGGTTGCCGCCAACATGCCCTCACTGCAAAGAAATTGGACATGTCCTCAGAAATTGTCACCTTGCTACAACAAAGTGGGTCCCAAAGGTCCCAGTTCAACCGGTACCAAACCAAGGCCAAACCCCTGAAATTCCAGATAAGTCTCCACCTGGTGACCCAATGGATGCTACTCCCTCTGTTATGGACTTTGACTCCCCTCTTCACCCAGCTGGTTCATCTTCTTCCTTACCAGAAAACCCAAACCAGGTTATTAGCCAGCCCAACCTTCCCTATCCACCTAACCAACAACATAATATCCCCTGCCTATCCCAACCATCAAACCTCATACCTTCATCCCAAGTGACCACCAAAAATGATATCTCAGCTCAAACCTCTAGCCAAATCAAACACTTACCTGTTGACCCTAAACAGAAGCCCTCCACCCATCCTACTAAAAGTTGCCAGGAATCTCAAGCCAGCCCAGGCCTTTCTCCCCCTTCTCTATCCCTCCCTGGATTACCAGTTGCCTCCACTAACCAGACTAAGCCTCCATCAAATGGAGGTTTAACTCCATCTCTCTAATCCCACCCCAACCTTTGTTATGTATATACAGCAATTCTTTTGGAATACTAGAGGTCTAAATGATCCTCTAAAGCATAGACCTTTTTTGGATTGGCTAAGTTCTCAAAAGCCTATCATTGGATCTCTCTTGGAAACTCACATAAAGGAACCTAACCTGAACCACATCATGAACTCTATCTGCCCTGGCTGGTCATACATGTCCAATCACTTACATGATGAAGATGGCAGAATCATCCTCATTTTGAAGCACCCTGCTACCATATCCCTCCTAAATCAATCCAGACAATCGATGACCTGTGAAGTGAAAATTGAGGGGGGTCATAGGTACTATTACACGGCTATATATGCATCAAACATTGCAGAAGAAAGAACTCAACTTTGGTGTGAGATGATCAATCTTCAAGACAGTTTGGGACTCCACAATCTACCTTGGATAGTTGGTGGTGATCTAAATTAGATCATTCACTTTGCTGAACACTTCAATCCTGAAGTAAACCATCTGACCTCAGACATGTTGGAACTCAGAGACTGCTTCACCCAGCTTCAGCTATTTGACCACAGATTTCAAGGCCCTTGTTTTACCTGGAAAAACAATCAACCTTTAGCCCCTATAGCAAAAAAGCTGGACAGACTGCTCATTAACAACAACTGGCTAGCTGCGTACCCAAACAGCTTCTCTCATTACCTAGCCCCTGATATTTCAGACCATTCACCTTGTGTAACAACCCTAGCCTTACCTCTCCCAACAGCCGGATCCAAACCTTTCAAGTTCTTTAATTTTTTGTCTTCTCACCCCAATTTCCTGTCTGTGGTGGAAAATGCTTGGAATCTTGATGGAATCAGTTGTCCCTTGCCACCAAGTCTGGCTGCATTGAGTGCAAAACAAAAACAGTTAAAAAATTATTTGAAAACTTTGAGCAGAGAGAATTTTTCAAACATTCAAGTGAAAGTGAGGAAAACTAATGAATTGCTTAAGTTTTTGCAGGTACAATCACTTCAACAGCCAACATCAACCCACTACCAGGAGGAAAAGGAAATGCAAGCTAAGTATGATTTCCTAAGAAGCATTGAGGAAGCATTCTATAAGCAGAAATCCAGATTGCAATGGCTAAAGCTAGGAGACCAGAACACATCTTACTTTCACAAGATTGCAGAGGCTAGAAATGCGTTTAATTCTATAAGATCATTTACCTTAGCTTCTGGCCAGTTGATTCAAGATCCACTTGAAATGAGTCGTCATGTTGTTAATCACTTCCACTCTCTTATTGGTCCCCATGTCCTCCACTCTCTTCTCTGTCCTCCTGCAAGGATCAATGAATTTATTCAGTATACTGTTTCAGATATGAGAAAGCAGGAAATGGTGAGAATGCCTTCAGCAGCAGAAATAACAAGAACTATTTTCAAACTCAACCCAAACAAATCTCCTGGTCCAGATGGGCTTACATCTGGATTCTACAAGGCAGCTTGGGCTATAGTTGGTCAAGAGTTCTCACAAGGGATCTTGCACTTCTTCAATACAGGGTTCATGTCATCTTCTGTTACTGCAACAATCCTGTCTCTTGTTCCCAAGGATCCACATTGATCTCTGACTATAGGCCTATTTCCTGCTGCAACACACTCTACAAAACAGTTTCAAAGCTTCTGGTTGCAAGACTTAAGCCTTCTCTCTCGGAGTTCATAAGTCCAAGTCAATCTGCATTTGTTAAAGGTCGTTTGTTAGTGGAAAACACATTGCTAGCTTCTGACTTGGTTCATGGATATCAAAGTGGAAAAGGGATAAAGAAACTAGCAATTAAAGTGGACATTGCAAAAGTTTTTGATACTGTGAGATGGGAGTTCATCATAAACAGTTTAAGGGCTATGGATATCCCCAACTTATTTATCAGATGGGTGCAGGCATGTATCTCTACCACAAGCTTTTCTATTGGCTATAATGGTAATATACATGGGTTTTTTAAGGGGAAGAGAGGCCTAAGGCAGGGAGACCCTCTGTCTCCCTACCTATTTGTTATAGCTATGAACTCTCTATTTAAAATGCTAGACAAAGGAGCGGAGGAAGGGAGATTTCAATACCATCACAGATGTAAGGAAAATAGGCTCACTCACCTCTGTTTTGCAGATGACTTATTGATATTCACAGATGGTTCGGTTCATTCAGTTCAAGGAATCCTTCATATTCTGAAGGAGTTTGAATCCATCTTTGGTTTGGCCATCAGCCATGCGAAAACTACCATGTTTGCCTCAGGATTATCACTGCAGGAACAAGCTGATATTGGAACTGCTACAGGGCTTTCCTTAGGCACTTTTCCTGTTAGATACATTGGTCTCCCACTGTGTACAAGAAAGTTGACGGCATTAGATTGTGCTCCACTTATTCAGAAAGTAAAACAGAAACTTAATCATTGGGGTACAAGAGCTTTTTCCTTTGCAGGAAGGTTGCAATTACTTACTTCGGTAATTAATGGTATCTCCAACTTCTGGTGCTCTTCTTTTATCCTGCCAAAAAAGATCACCAAGTCAATAGAATCGATGTGTGGAACATTTCTGTGGAAAGGTACTTTAGAAGCAAGACACACAGCAAGAGTCTCATGGACAACAATTACTCTGAGCAAAAACGAGGGAGGATTAGGGGTAAGGGATCTACAACAGTGGAATGTAGCTAATGCTTATAAATTAATATGGATGTTGTTCTTTAAGCAAGACTCTATTTGGGTGGGATGGTTCAGGCAGAAAATTCTTAAGGGGTGCATCAGTAACTTCTGGATAATGAACACAAAACCTAATAACTCTTGGCTCACCAACAAGCTGCTCAAGATCAGAGAGGTAGTATGTCCTTAGATTAAAGTATCTGTGGGGAATGGACAAAGCTGCTTATTCTGGTCAGATAACTGGAGTGATCTAGGAAGAATGGACAAATTTTTAGCACCTGAGGGAGCAAGACAAACGGGGATAACGAGATCCGCCACCATTGCTTCTCTAGCCAGAAATGGAAGTTGGTTCCTGCCTCCAGCACGATCTGAGAAACAAGTTCAGGTTCATATAAGGCTTCTTGGTATGTCTCTCTCTGCAGAACCTGATTCTTATGTCTGGAAGTTAAATGATCAGAATCAGATCAAATGTACAACAAGTTCAATATATAAGAAGATAAAAGATCACAGTCCAGAGGTCCCTTGGCATAAATTAGTCTGGTTCTCAGGAGGAACACCAAAGCACAAGTTTCTTGCCTGGCCTTTTGTTCTGGACCGTGCCCCTACTCGAGATCGGTTATTAGGTTGGGGCCTCGAAACAGCGTCAAATTGCCTCCTCTGTACTACCCACGACGAATCCAGAGAGCATCTCTTCTTTCAGTGTGGTTTCTCTTGGCTGATATGGAATGAAGTGAGTCGCCGATGTAATCTGCATCCTGAAATTTCGTGGATTGGATGTATAAATCCTTTACTTCAACCTCCGGGAAGAGGATCTCAAAAGAAACTCACACTCATCGCTTGGCAGGTGGTGATCTACTTTATTTGGCAGGAAAAGAATAGTCACTTACACAGAAACTGCTTCAAATCGGTAGACCAATTGCTCAAACTTGTTGACAGGCAGATCAGAAACAGGACCTTGAGTATCCGAGGAGACAACCCTGAACTAGCTTCGGAAATCCTCCAAAGTTGGCTCTCTGATGTTATCGTATTTTCGTGTTTTAGGACTAAGTTTTAGATGCATTTTCATATCGTTAAGTGTCCCATTTAGAGTTTTTAAGATTAGTTTTTAGTCGTTTTTAGTGTTTCGTGTCTAGAGTCCTAGTTTTGCATTTTCCTCTCCTCTTTTACCTTTTTTAGGTACTTCGGATCAAATTCGAGAGAACTAGCACCAAAGGACCAAGCCCCGCGACGAGAAACGCAAGAAAAGCCATCACTAGTGAAATACCGAGCTCTGATACCGACCTGCAAGTGGTCTGCTTAGGTCGGTACGAGCATACCGACCAGAGATACCGACGTGAG
>OVAN01013078.1:0-13161 GCA_900406275.1 Anastatica hierochuntica
TGTGTTTTATAAAATCTATTTATATTTAAATAGCTTTTAAAATATTGTAGATTTTGCTTAACTCAAAAATACTATGAATTATTAAGTTTTTATATCTTCTACCTTTCCATAACTAAACTAACATAGATTTATTAAATTATGGATCAACATTTGCAATCATAAATAGAATAATTCATAGTTTAGTATTATGGTTTGTAACAGAATCGAATGATAAAATCAACAAAATGTTTTAATTTTATTTCAAATATATCAAACGGAGTAATTTAATACTTATGATTATATTTTTAACGGGAACGAATATTAAAATTCAATATCTTATTTTAAAATTCATATAATAAATTATATTGCATAAAATTAAAAAATGTAAGATATCATATAAACATTTAGGCCCTGAATGTTTGCAGTTTTTGAAATGGTTTTTGATTTCCGGTTTTTGGCTTTAGTTTTTGATTATGGTGTAGTTCTTTGTTTTTCAAAAATCTTGATTGGTATTTTAGATTCTCTAAAAAACTAACAAGACTCTTCAAAAACTCATATTTTTTGGTTTTTAGATTTTATATATAAAATTTAAAAATTAGATTCCCCATAATTTAGGGAATCCACTTTTTTGAAAAACATGATTGGTGATAAAAATGATTTTTGGAGAATCAAAAATCAATCTAAAAACTATCACCAATCAAACTATCACCAATGGTAAATTTTAAGGTTGATAAATTATAAATAAATAAAAATTACATATCTGGAAATATTTTTCTAAAAAAAAATAATGCCCGGACCGAGTAACTAGTATACAATAATATATGCACCTTTACTGTTTGTTTATTTCCATTCTGTCAACTATCCAGAAGAAAAACGAAAATACAGATAGGAAACCAAATACATCGGAAACTCAAAGGAAATGAGGGAATAGATAATAATAAATAAATAAACTTCCAAACGACATACTCAAATTAAATAAGAAAAAAAGATGAAAATATAACCAAAACGACAAATAATTATAGGCATTAAGAAAAAAAACATTGTGTACGTGTGGGTGGGTCAATATAATAAAATAATCTGTACGTGTGTGTATGTTAGTCAAAAGAATCAACACCGTCTTCTTTCACTATCGTTTTATAGCTAATAATGTCGGAGCAATGTCTCCTAAAGACTAGTAAAGAGATCACCTCTGCCTCCTTTCCACTATATATTCACAATTCTACGTACTTGTTCCTCAACAGGGCTCACATTCTCTATCCATCAAAACTTTAATTCTTCTTCTTGTTCTCTCAATATCACTGACCTGCAAGTGCATGCTATAGTGATTACTGTGTTTATAACATCTAAAAATGTTGTCAAGAAAAGTTATTAGCGAATCTCATGGACAAGACTCATCTTACTTTCTTGGATGGCAAGAATACGAGAAGAATCCTTTCGACGAAACTTTTAACCCTAGTGGAATTGTTCAGATGGGACTTGCGGAAAATCAGGTTTGTAAGAACTTTAAGCCATTTATAAAACGTACTAAACCGAGTTCCATAGCTGAATATCCACTGATGGGTTTGCGTATCCTTCCTGTGCAGCTTTCTTTTGACCTAATAGAGTCGTGGCTTGAAGAGCATCCAGGAGTCTTGGGTTTGAAGAAAAACGACGAGTCCGTGTTTAGAAAATTAGCACTATTCCAAGATTACCATGGTTTGCCAGCTTTCAAGGATGTAAGTAAACATTAACTACTCTTGTTTATGGGTTAATTTGTAAAATAACCAAGAAACATTTTTTATTTAAATTTTTGGAAAGAGATGAGAGAGATAGGAAGAAAAATTAGGAAAAATAGAATGATTTTGGTAAGATATTTAAATAATAGGAGGTTTGGGTTTATTTAACCTAATTTCCCTTATTTATTCCGAGTGTTTCAACTCCAATTATTGGTTTTATATAACAAAATTTCTTTTTTGTTGACTTATGATTGGGTTTCTTATAAACATATATATATATATATATATATATATATTGTATCCATTATTTTAATTCTTTTTTGAATTGATTGTATCGGATTGAATCCAATATACTTACCTCCAAAGTAAATCAAGTTATATATTGATGTATACTTTTATTTGATAGGCTTTGGCGAAATTTATGGGGAAAATAAGAGGCAGCAAAGTGAAATTTGAAACGAGCAAGATTGTGCTCACAGCTGGCTCAACCTCGGCTAACGAGACTCTAATGTTCTGCCTTGCTAATCCAGGAGATGCCTTTCTGATCCCTGCACCTTACTATCCAGGGTTAGTGTGTATGTATATATACCTAATTTAAATTTATGATAACGCTGCTTACTAAATTCAATTGTTCATCTCTTGAAGGTTTGACAGAGATCTCAAATGGAGGACAGGAGTAGAGATTGTTCCTATCCACTGTGTAAGCTCAAATGGGTACAAGATAACAGAGGATGCCTTGGAAGACGCATACGAAAGAGCTCAAAAACTTAACCTCAACGTTAAAGGAGTTCTCATAACCAACCCTTCAAACCCTCTTGGAACTTGTACCACCCGTGACGAGCTTGATCTCCTTCTCACCTTCACATCCACCAAAAACATCCATATGGTCAGTGATGAGATCTACTCTGGGACGGTTTTTGACTCTCCTGAGTTCACCAGCTTGTTAGAAGTGGCCAAGGACAAGCACATGGATTTGGATAAAAATATACATCTTGTTTACAGTGTGTCCAAAGATCTAGGCCTTCCTGGTTTTCGCGTAGGCTTGATTTACTCAAATAATGAGAATGTCGTGTCAGCTGCAACTAAAATGTCTAGTTTTGGGCTCATTTCTTCCCAGACTCAGCATCTGCTAGCCAATTTGTTGTCTGATGAAAGATTCACGACCAAGTATTTGGAAGAGAACAAGAGGAGGCTGAGAGAGAGAAGGGACAGGCTTGTTTCTGGTCTCAAGAACGCGGGTATCGGTTGCTTGGACAGCAATGCGGGTTTGTTCTGTTGGGTTGACTTAAGACACCTCTTGAAATCCAACACTTTCGAGGCCGAGCACTCTTTATGGACAAAGATTGTGTGTGAAGTTGGTCTCAACATCTCTCCAGGCTCATCGTGTCATTGTGATGAGCCTGGTTGGTTTAGAGTTTGTTTCGCAAATATGTCAGACAAAACTCTAGAGGTTGCTATGGACCGTGTAAAAGGTTTTATAGAGAACACTAATCGTGGTAAACAAAAGAGAACCATGTGGGATTCAAGGAGAAGATCTCTTATCAACAAATGGGTCTCCAAGCTCTCCTCTGTTAATTGTGAATCTGAACGTTGATCGCTGAACATTTTCGTGATTGGTTTCTATATTATTATTGCTTTTTTCACTCCAGATCTGGCGCAAGCCATTATGGGGTTTACTTTTGTTTTTCAATGGGAGGGTTGCATTTTGTTTGTATTTGGTTTATTTAGGTAGCCAAATGATATTCTTTTGTTTTTTTTTTTTACTTATTCATATAATATTGTAAACATGAAATAAAATTGCCCCTTTTTTAAAATTATTCCGTGTTAGTCTGTGCGGTGCACAACAAGGTGAATTTTCATCAATTTCTTCAAGAATAAGCAATTCTAATATTATTTTATTTTGTGAATTCTTCGTTGGTTATGTACTAACAGCTGGAGAGAGACGCATACACTGTAATTTTGATTGAATAAAAGTCAAATTAAATTTTCGCTTAGCCTATTAGAAACCAATGAGTCTGGTGCACAAAATCAGATATCATGAAAGCCCAAATTAGTTTTGACAAAGTCAACTATGTTGTGAAGTTTAAACCATTGATTTAGTTTGTTAATTATAAAAATTCAAAAGCGAAAAGATAAAACGATTCAAGCAAACGTATCGACTATGTCTCATTCTGACTCTTTGCAAAAAGGAATTATTGCAAAGATGGATGTTTCTGTAAAAACAAACAAACTATAATTATTTGTTAAAAGTTTGATCAACCATAAATAACATAAAGAAAAAGAGAAATACCAAGGATATCGTTAATGGCAATATAATCATCACAAATAATCATCCAATGTTCTGAAAAGTCTATTTATACACCATATTCTTTATTATTTTCTGAGGCCTCCCCTCTTCGTGATGCGGCGTCATCCTTACCACAACTGACGTCATAAGAATCATGTGTATCAAAAGAGACTCTTCGGATTACTTGCGAGCCAAGTTATTGTTTTCCTAGTTTAATTAGGTTTTAGTTTAAATATTCTTTTTTCCTTTTTGGTTTATGTTATGTCGGCTAAGATTATTAGTTTTGGGATTTTACGGACTATATATAAAGAGTCGATGCTTTCATTGTAAATTCATTGGATTTGGATTTTATAAAAGCTCTCTTAAAATCTTGTCATAGATTCGATTAAATTCATCGGATTTAGATTTTATAAAAGCTCTCTTAAAATCTTGTTATAGATTCGATTAAATTCATCTACAATCCTTTGATTGATCGAGTAGGTCTCAAAGAAACAACTAGTTTCCTTGATCGAGATACGATTGAAGTTGATCAAGCTACGATTGAAGTCCATATCCTAAGTCAGGTTGGTATCAGAGCCATCAAAAACTTTTTTCTTTTCTCTTCCACAATGCCACGCTTGCCTTGTCGTCCCTCTTAAACCAAACAATCCCTCACAGCCATTCAAACCCACCATCAACAGCTCACCACCGCCATAACCAATTTGAATCTTCAACCTGCGGATCGTGTGAATCATCGACATGATTCTGATAAAGAGGATAATCCGTTTGCCGATAGGCAACAGTTGCAACGCAGCAATCATGGCTCGGAGAACTCGGATGATGAAGTCGAGCATAATAATCATTGGGAAACAAGTTTTAAACTTGATATTCCTGAATTTCTTGGGATATCTAACCATGAAGAGTTGTTAGATTGGTTTGTCACAGTCGAAGAAATTCTTGAGTTCAAGATGGTTCTTCTCTACTGTTGTGTACCATTGATAGCAATTCGGTTAAGAGATTGAGTTACGACTTGGTGGTCTCAGTCAAAGACAACATGTGCGCGAATGGGTAAGACAAAAATCATGACATGGGAGAAACTCAAAAGAGAGATGAGGAAGAATTTTTTGTCTTATAATTATGAAGAATTGATGTTCCAGAAATTTCAAAATTTGAAACAAGGATCTCGTTCTGTTGAAGAATACTTATATGAATTCATCCAGATGCTAACTCGTGAGGACTTACGTGATTCCGAACAACAGTTAGTAGCAAGGTTTATAGGTGGTCTTCGACAAAAGATCCGTCACACTCTGAATTTGTTTTTACCATTAATTGTATGTGAGGCACATCAACAAGCTTTAACTATTGAAGCACAATCAAAAACTCCATTCTCTTCGTGGTCTTGGTCTTGCCAATCTCAGCCTTCAACGTCCTCTTTTTCAGACTCTTCTCTTCCAAAAACAGAACTAGAGAAGCACGATACTGACATTGTTCTAGCTAAGAGCTATGCTTTACGTGTGGAGAACAAGGCCATCGACAAGCCTCTTGTCCGAACCATAACCGCCGCGGTTTGCTCCTCGGTGACTTTCACGCGGATGAACAGGATGACGATGATGATACGCCCCAGGAGGAAGAAGAACTTCTGCCAGATTCAGGTAATCTTTTAGTGGTTCGTCGTGCATGTCTTCCTCCTCGTTCTACAACATCCAATCCACAACGTAGTGTGTTGTTCCAGTCTCGTTGCACAATTAACAGTAAGGTTGCAAATTTATAATTAACTCGGGAAGTTGTGAAAACGTCATTGCCGCTATGGCCGTTTCTAAACTCGCAATTCCCACGGAAAATCATCTTGCACCATACAAGTTAGCATGGTTACAACAGGGTAATGACATTATCATCACAAAGAGAGCTCTTGTCTCTTTTTCGATTGGTCAATCGTATACAGATGAGGCCTATTGCGACATTGTTCTTATGGACGCGTGTCACTTACTCCTCGGCCGAATATGGGAATATGATAGACAAGTCATTCATGACGGTTTCTCTAACACTTACAACTTTTGATTTCAGAAGCACAACTTTATTCTTAGACCGTCGCCTCTGGAGGATTCACTTGTTGTTCCTATGATGTCTCCTGCATCGAATCCTTCTCCTTCCAGCTTGGTCTTTCTTCTGCAACGGCGTCCTTTTGAAACTATCATGAAAGACGCATGAATGGTTTGGTTGCTTCTACTAACACCTGCAACTGTCTTGAACACACCGGATATTCCCGCCCCATTTCCTAAGTTAATTGTGGAGTTCGCGGATGTCTTCCCAGATGAGTTACCCTCGGTTTTACCCCCTTTACATGACATTCAACACCGTCTTGATCTTCATCACGATGCGGTTCTTCCTAATCGAGCGCATTATCGTATAAGCCCAAGTGAACATAAAGAATTACGTAGTCAAGTAGAGGACCTTCTCGCTAAAGGATTCCTTCGGGAAAGTTTGAGCCTGTACGCAGTCTTGAGATTGTTGATTCCTAAGAAAGATTGTTCGTGGCGAATGTTCGTTGACAGTAAAGCCATTAACAAAATTACCGTACGTTTCCGTTTTCTGATTCCTCGTCTTGATGATCTTCTTAATTAGGTTGGTTCTGCGACAATCTTTTCTAAACTTGATCTTAAGAGTGGAATCCATCAGATTTTTATTAATCCCGGTGATGAATGGAAGACGGCTTTCAAGACTCGTGAAGGCCTTTTTGAATGGCTCGTTATGCCTTTTGAATTATCTAATGCGCTGAGCACATTCATGCGTGTCATGAACCAGGCTCTTCGACCTTTCATAGGGAAGTTTTTGGTCGTTTATTTTGATGACATCTTAATCTTTAGTTCTTCGTTGGCACAACATCTTGATCACCTATGTGAGGTGTTGCTTGTTCTACGTCGAGACAAGTTCTACGGTACGTTGAAAAAGTGCAAATTTGGCTCATGTCGTGTTCATTTTTTAGGCTACATTGTTTCGACGGATGGCTTATCTGTGGATCCAGGAAAAGTTTCTGCGATCGAGTCATGGCCAGTACCGACTACACTCTCGGACGAGCGGAGCATCGCTGGACTATCTTCGTTCTATAGACGTTTCGTCCCTCACTTTAGTAGCATAATGGCGCCGATTACAGACAATATCTACGTCGGCCACTTTTCTTGGACATCGGCAGCTACGATAGTCTTTAAGACAATCAAAGCTAAGTTGTGCGCTGCTCCTATTCTTGCCTTACCGGATTTCTTGCAAGTGTTTGACTTACACCGTGATGCGTCGAAAACTAGCATTGGAGCTGTTCTTAGCCAAAGGGGATGCCCAATCGCTTTCTTTAGTGAGAATTTAGCGGGAACACGATCCCGGTATAGACTTATGACATTGAATTTTATGCGATCATGCAAGCTGTCAAACATTGGAGGCACTGCTTATTCCACAGAGAATTCATTTTATACACGGATCTTGATGCTTTAAAACATTTGGGAAGCCAATCGAAAATCTCATCTCGCCATGCCGCTTTGATTGTTTACCTTCAGCAATATAGTTTTGTTATTAAATATACTTCCAGTTTAACAAATCGAGTTGCAGACGCTCTAAGTAGGAGGCATGCACTGGTGTCTCTCTTGCACACTTCGGTTCTCGAACTTATTTCATTCGTCGAACTTTATCCTACTGATCCTTTCGTTGGATCGTTATATGAAGCAGCCACTGTGGGCTCTTCCTCTGAATATACGATCCATGATAGTTTCTTATTCCGCAACAATTGTTTGTGTATCCAGGATTGTAGCCTCAGGCTCCAACTCATTCAAGAATTTCATCTAGAAGGACATGTTGGTCGCGATAGAACGTTGCAGCTGGTCTCTTCTTATTATTTTTGGCCTACTTTACATCGGGATGTAGAAAGATTTTTTGAGCGTTGCGTTGTTTGTCAAACAGTAAAAGGCCATAAGACTAATGCAGGTTTGTATATGCCCTTTCTAATTCCAATAAAACCGTGGACGGATATTAGTATGAACTTTTTTTTGGGACTTCCACGGAGTCAACGAGGTTACGATTCAATTGTTGTCGTTGTTGATTGCTTTTCTAAAATGGCGCATTTTGTACCATGTCGAAAGACAACGGGTGCCCTACAAAAAGCTTCTTTGTTTTTCTGTGAGATTTATAGGTTACACAGCTTGCCATCTTCAATAGTTTCGGATAGGGTTTCTCTTTTCCTTAGGCATTTTTGGCGATCATTGTGGAAACTGTTATGTACAAGTCTTGATATGAGTTCATATCACCCGCAAACGGATGGACAAACGGAAGTTACTAATCGTTCTATGGGGAATCTCTTGTGTTGTCTTGTGGGAGATGCAATTAAAATGTGGGATTCGAGACTGAGGTTTAGTTCTTTTTAGGTAATTTACGGTTTTTCTCCACGTTGTCCTGTGGCACTTTCGACACTCCCGGATCGTATTCGTATTCATGGGGATGATGCTACATTCATCGATGACATTACTACGGTTCATGAGCAAGCAAAGACCAATTTAGAGTCCTCTGTTTTGGCGTATAAAGAGGTCGCAGACAAGCACAACCGGTGAGTGGTCTTTGATGTGGGTGACTTCGTGTGGGTATACATGATTCATGATCGGCTGCCCGTTCGAGCGTATAATAAACTCAAAGAAAAAAAGATTGGTCCCATCGAAGTGCTGGAGCGTATAAATGATAATGTTTATCAGTTGCGATTACCCGACAACATCAACACTTTCGTCGTATTTAATGTTAAATATTTGACTAAGTATGTTGCCGCCACTACCAGTCTGATTCAGATCAAATCCTTCTCACACCGGGGGACTTGATGCAGCGTCATCCTTGCCACAGCCGACGATGTAAGGATCATGTGTATCAAAAGAGGCTCTTGAGATTACTTGCGAGCCAAGTTATTGTTTTCCTAGTTCAATCAGGTTTTAGTTTAAATATTCCTTTATCCTTTTTGATTTACGTTATGTCCACTAAGGTTATTAGTTTTAGGGTTTTTACTGACTCTATATACAGAGTCGATGTTTTCATTGTAAACTCATTGAATTTGGATTTTATAAGAGCTTTCTCTTAAAATTTTGTTATAGATTCGATTAAATTCATCTACAAACAGGAAGTGGTCTCGTTTGATTCTACAATTCTTTGATTGATCGAGTAGGCCTCAAAGAAACAACTAGTTTCCTTGATCGAGCTACGATTCAAATTCATATTCTACGTCACTTCGTCAGTGAATAAAATCTCCAAACCACATTTTGACCTAACTCTCGAAAGCGTCATATATAGTTAACCAGACGAAAGTAAAAGCTTAGGTAGATATAAACCAATCTTTTGAAACGAATGTCCCTGCCCTTTCTTAATAGTCATCGCAAATACAATAGCTACTGTGAGATGTCGATGCAAAGATTGTTAGGGGACCTTAGTCTTGGCGCTTCGAGATGCAATAGAGAATTTCGGTCTAAGATTGAGGAGGGATTATTTGGTTACTCTAAATGGGAATAGACTCTTGACAAGTCTCAGGATCATGGGAAAGTCTAAAGCACATTTTACAATATTTGACTAATTTTTTGTATATGATAGAGGAAATCACATAATTTCTGTAGAATTCCAAAGTAAACTTCATCACTAAAGAACATAGCCCGTTCATGCAATCTCATTTTCACATGTGCGCATATGGTTTATCAGCTCTCAAAGTATTCCAAAGTAAACTTCCCTATAAATTTTATTATAATCATTATACTTATTAAATATATAGAAACATATATGATAATAAATATAAAATGCAATTATAATGGATGAACATTATTATAACATTAAGCGAACAAAAAATTATTACAATGATAAAAAAATTACATATAAATTATGATTCTAACATTGACATTTTAGATAACAAAAGAAATACTATTAGTTCTCAAATATTAAGAAGTATGAAATAATAATTTAATTTTAAAGTTAATAATTTTTTTAGTTTTAATATATTTGTTTATTTTATATAATAATTAATTTTATAACGATATTTTTAAAATATTATTATGAAAGACAATCATAAAAGGACTAAAATTGAATAAAAAAATTAAGTACTAGCAAAAATGTTGTTGATATATAAGTATAAGGACCAAAATGTAAAGTAAATAGTGTTTTGAGTTTTTGCATAGTGAAACCTCAAATTTGAGGATTCACTATTCAAAACCTCATATTTGAGGGTTTGATGAAGGTTCTTTTGGAGAACAAAAAATCTAAAATTTAATGATTCAGTATTCAAAACCTCAAATTTACACAATTGTTCTTGTTGAATTGTAGATTCAACACCAATTATAATTTGTATCGGATTCAACATCATTTTCAACACTTCCATTGTAGTCATTCAACTGGTTACAAAAGAATTGAACACCCACATATGTATCAAAGTGATATATATATGTAAAGAGAAATATATCCTTTCTTTACACTTCGATAATTAACATTTTAGGGTTTAAATTTATGTCACTTTGACGCACTATACATATACAAGAATGACAAAAAAAAGTTTGCAGAAAAACGTTGATGAATGTTTTTTTCATACAATATAACTTATGATTTGACCCCAAAAAATAATATAGATTTTTTGAGGATTCATGGTTTGAGCAACAAGCCCTCAAATCGTAATTTTGAGGTTTGGCTCCCCTTAAATAAGCTGTATTGTTGGAGTTGCTCTAAAAATGCTTTTGTGGTTTAAAAAAAAAGGTTTAGGGTTTATAGTTTATGATGCATGGGACATATAGTGTAGTTCCTTACGTACATTTAGGATATCACTGTCTGTCATTTCGATGCACTATACATATAAAACTATACAAGAGAAACAAAATGGTAGCAGAAAACGTTAATTAATGTTTTTCCTTTATAAAATATAACTTATAAAAATAGAGAATCAAAGATAATGCACCAAAATGATTGTCTTACTTTATTATTCATTTATTTTTGGATCATGATATGCCAAGTCTAACTTAAAATATGAATTTTAAGTTTTAAAAAAAGGTTTAAAATTTATAGTGTAAGGTTTATGGTTTAGGGTGTATGGGTCGTAGACTCATATGGTGCATCACTGTCAGTCAATGTATCACTGTCTGTCACTTCGTCGCACTATACATATACAACTATACAACAGTAACAAAATGGTAGCAAAAAACGTTAATTAAATTTTTTCGTTTTATACAATATAACTTATAAATTAGAGAATCAACGATAATGAACCAAAATGATTATCTTTTTGTATTTTTCATCTATTTTTTGGCCATGATATGTCAAGTTTAAATTAGTAATGCATTTTAGGTTTTAAAAACAAGGTTTATGATTTTTGGTTTATGGTTTATAGTTTATGGTTTAGCGTTTATGAGACATAGACTCATAGGGTATCACTATCTGTCACTTCTACGCACTATACATATACAACTATACAAGAGTGACAAAAAAATGTTTACAGAAAAACATTAATTAGTGTTTTTCCAGTTTACACAATGTAACTTATAAATTATAGAATTACCAATAATGCACTCAAAATGACCATCTTATTATATTATTCATTTATTTTTGGATCATGGTACGCCAAGTTTAGATTAAAAATTCTTTCAAGGTTTATAATTTATGGCTTAGGGTGTTTGAGTCATAGACTCATAGGGCATCTCTCTCTCTCTCTCTCTCTCTCTCAAAATAATTATTTACATAAAGAGGCGCAGAGTAAGGTTTTCTGATAGCAATGATATCCATTCAGTTTTTCAAACTTCTTTTCCTGTAGACTTAATTTTCGCTTCCTTTACTTGAGGACAAGCAAAGATTCAAGTCTGGGGGATTTGATGTATTCACATTTTATCGATTTTTATTACGGATTTTGTACGAGAATAATGGTTTTTAGTATGTATTCAGATCTTTTTTGCGCGGTTTGTTGTTCTTTGATGTTTTTACAGGAACGGAGCTTGAATGGACTAAAAGAATGCATTTGGAGTGAAATTCAAGCACCAAAGGAAGTCTCAAGAAGACTGAAGAAATGTCCTCACAGAAGGACATGGATCGATCGATCCTTGTCCTGTGAAGGGACATGGATCAATCGATCCTTGTCCTGATTTCGGACCAGAACCTGAAAACACAAACCGAAGTTAAAACGAACCCAGTTTTGTACCTAAAGACCTAGACTTGTTTTTCTATTTCAGATTATGCTTTTTACGATTCTGAAGATCAAATTTTGAGCTTTGTAACTTGTGAGAGAGAGATTTACTCTTCCGTACTTCGTTTGGAGAAGAATTCTTATCTCTACTCTTGTTTAATCATTCAATACATTATGTTTTCCCAAATTTCATCTTGTGTTGATTTGATTGATATGTGTGAGTAGTTTCCTAGTTGGGTTTAGTGTTTCTCAAAAGAGGATTTCATGATTCAGTGATTGTTAGGTTGTTAGATTGGGGATTTAATTGTTGATCTTCGTTTATCTATGTGTTTAATGCCTGAATTGGCTTGATCACCTAGTTCATGATATTTAGGATATTCAATACACCAAAAGTGATTCCTTGAATTCCTGAACCTGAGATTAAGCGAGCAAAGTGTCTTTAACCAACGACAGTTGATGTTACTGCGCTTTGTCAGCAAATCAATCCTGTTTAGAATGCATTCTTAGGATTTGAAACTCAACGAATGTTAGTGTCTAGGATCATTTAACATAGATAATTAGCGCTGCGACAGTTGGTTAATTATAATTTTGTGAATTGAGCTGAGATGGTTCTTAAATGTTTCCCCTTTAACAATCTGCAATCCTGATGAATTGATTTCCCTGAGAACACCCTATGCCTAGCGTTTTTCTCTAATCGTTTTAGAACCTGTGTTTGCTTGCTTTCTTCTTGATTTCGAAATTGCATCTTTTACCAAACTTTCTTTTCCGCTTTAGCCCGTATTTGATTCATAGTTCTTCGTCCCACATTGGTCCTTGTGGATTCGATACCCGAACCACTACAACGTACTTAACTGTACGCTTGCAGTGATTTCTTGGGGGAAAACCTGAGCCATCAGTTGGGTAAGATAGTCTCATAGCTTTTTGTGGTGGTGTCATTTTTTTAGTGCCATGACTTAAGAATGTAAATAAAGTGAATACAAAGATTTAACGAACACAATGAAACAAGCAAAAAGGATTTGGCTTTAAATCGAATAGAGCAT
>OVAN01013079.1:0-13161 GCA_900406275.1 Anastatica hierochuntica
ATTCTGAAATGCATCTGTAACCATATCATGAAACCTATTTTCTGTTCCATGATCCGTATGACCACTATTTCTTCCTCTATTTAGATTTCCACGACTAGAGATACTGCCTTCGTCAACATTACTACTTTCCCCATAAGAAACCCATAGATAGTAATTTGGCGTAAACCCTCTATTATATAAATGTTTTTTCACGCTGTCAATTGAAATATACTTTTCGTTCCCACATTTCAAACAAGGGCAGAATATTTTACCGTGCTCTTGCGCAAGGGAGTTGTTTGTCGCCTGATAGATGAATCCGCGCAAACCGTCCCGGTACTCTTTGGTTACTTCCCCGATAATAGGATCTCTGCGCCTATACATCCATCCTCGTACGGTGAAAATGTCAGACTCCCAACTCGACATTTTTTTCGATTTTTCTTTTTTTTTCTTTTATGCTTGTGAATGCAATGGGTGAGTGTGGAGTTGTATATATAGAAAACTTTTGCGACTGAATTGCGACCACCAGGGCCCTAGCAAAATTTTTTGCACACCAGAAAATCATGTCAACCGATTTTTTCCGTTTGATCGCAATTTCCTCGCAAAAATTGCTAAGAAATTGCGACGAAACTATAATAAGTCGCTATACAATAGCAATTTCGTCACAAATTTGCGACTAAAAACCGTTCCTCGTAATATCTACCTAATTTTCCGTTGTTTTCGCTACTTCCTCGCAAAATTTGCGACGAAATTGCGACGAAACAACAGTCATTCGCTATATCGTAGCAATTCCCTTGCAAATTTGCGACTGAAGACTGTTTTTAGCAATTTCGCCGCAAATTTGCGACGACATTGCTATGACTTGTCTTATTCGCAAATTTGCGACGAATTTGCGACCAATTTTTTTTCCATAGCGATGTGGTCGCAATTTCGTCGCAAATTTGCGACCACAAAATTTCCTCGCAATTTTTTCTCGCAAATTCGCGTGTTTTTTTGTAGTGGAAGCGTGTATGAAGGCTTTTGGGAAGATAAAGGAAGCTTTGATTTTGGCTCCAGTCGTTCAAACTCCGAATTGGAAATTACCTTTCGAGATCATGTGTGACGCGAGTGATTTCGCGGTTGGAGCGGTCTTGGGACAAAGAAAGGATGAGAAACTTCACGTGATCTACTATGTGAGCAAGACGTTGGATGAAGCTCAAACCAAGTATGCCACAACGGAAAAGGAGCTTTTGGCCAGAGTTTTTATCTTTGAAAAATTTTGTTCTTATATAGTGGGATCAAAAGTAATAGTATACACGGATCATGTTGGTTTGAGACACTTATTGGCGAAGAAGGATGCTAAGCCAAGGTTGTTGAGATGGATTCTCCTTCTACAAGAATTCGATCTTGAGATTAAGGACAAAAAGGGGATTGAGAATGGAGTGGCGGATCACTTGTCAAGGATGAAGATTGATGATGGTCTACCAATTAATGACTCACTCCCGGAAGATCAAATCAATTCGGTGGAAATATTATTCCTCATTGAGAAAAATCTCAAACAATAAGAGGAAAAGAATGCAAGTGCACTGACCACTACAACTCCTTGGTACGCTGATTTTGTCAACTACCTAGTGAGTGGAAAAGAGCCGCCGGATATGGGGACTTATGGAAAAAAAAGTTCTACCGAGATCTTAAGTCCTACTATTGGGATGATCCTTTCCTCTACAAGCAATGCAAGGATCAATTATATATAAGATGTGTTTCGGAGGAAGAAGCTAAAGAAATCATCACAAAATGTCATAGTGCTAGCTATGGTGGACACTTTACCACTTTCAAGATGGTTCAAAAGGCCGCACAAACGGGATTTTGGTGGCCCATAATGTTCAAGGATGTACAAAAAGTTGTCTCCAAGTGTGACGCTTGTCAAAGAAGAGGTAATATAACGAAGAGAAATGAGATGCCATTGAATCCTATTCTTGAAGTGGAGATTTTTGATGTGTGGGGAATAGACTTCATGGGACCTTTCCCTAAATCGAATGGAAATTTCTACATCTTAGTGGCGGTCGACTATGTCTCTAAGTGGGTAGAAGCGATAGCAAGCCCGACTAATGATGCAAGGGTAGTAATCAAGCTCTTCAAAACGATCATTTTTCCTAGGTATGGCACTCCTAGGATAGTGATAAGTGATGGTGGAAGCCACTTCATTAACAAGATTTTTGATAAACTCTTGAGAACCAATGGAGTAAAACACAAGGTGGCAACACCATATCACCCTCAAACTTCCGGACAAGTAGAGGTATCCAATTTCCAAATCAAGGAAATAATTGAGAAGACTATTGGAGTGAATAGGAAAGATTGGTCTACCAAGTTTGATGATGCACTTTGGACATATAGAACGACATTCAAGACACCTATTGGGATAACACCATTCAACCTCATCTATGGGAAGTCGTGCCATATACCTATTGAGTTAGAACACAAAGTACTTTGGGCTACAAGGAAGCTTAATTTCGACTACAAGGAAGTCACGAAAAGAAGATTAGTGCAATTGGAGGAATTTGAAAACTTGAGGCAAAATGCTTATGAGAGCTCAAAAATCTATAAAGAGAAAACAAAGGCTTTTCACGATAAGAAGATCCTCAAGAGAGAGTTCAAGAAAAGAGATAAAGTTCTATTGTTCAACTCACGGTACAAAATCTTCCCGTGGAAATTAAAGTCCAAATGGTCGGGGCCTATTGAGGTTGAAGAAGTGATGCCATATGGTTCAGTCACTCTAAGGAACCGTTCCGGAGAAGAATTTACAGTGAATGGGCAAAAATGCAAGCCATACTTGGTGGATACAATACTAGAGGGAGTGAGTTGTCTCGTCCTCGTCGATGCACTATCACCATAAACCGCTTCAAAGTCAAGCTAATAACTATAAACAAGCGTCCTTGGGAGGCATTCCCAAGAAGAAAAACCGACTTTATCAAATAAATAAACACTTTTAATTTCAATTTTCTATATTATATGTTTAAGTATCTAATAGAGATTTGTTATTTTGGTTTATAGGGGTGTGACAATGAATGGAGCATCAATCAGACGGATTCCCTAAAAGATTCTAGCATTTTCCTCAATTTCTAAAATGTTGGGCAAGTTGTTGAGAAATGAAGAGAAATGGGAATAATTTGCAAATATTTTATTAGAACACATGTTTTAGTAAATTTTCTCTTTCATTGCCATTACTCTTCTCTCTCTCTTAAACTCTTAGCAAGAAACTCTCTCTCTCATTTGTTAGAAAAAAATCGAAATTTCCCCCTAGGAGTTTCGAAAATTTGAACTTGATTTACTAAGTCATTCTCTTGAATTCTTCCTTGCTTTAACATCTTGAGAACCTAAGGTATGTCTCTAATCTTTAAATTTTAAAGAAATGGTTAAGCTTTTTTAGATTCTTGGGTTTTGTAATTTTGGAGTTTTAAGCTTGAAATAAGTTGTGCTCATGGTTAGAATAGCTTAGAGAATGCTTGGGAATAAGAATTTATGGCTTAGTTTAGAAGATTTAGTGCTCATTTGAAAGTTTTGAAAAAGTGTGTTCTTGAAGTGTTCTTGAATATGAATAGTAACATTTTCAAAATTTCATGTATTTGAATGATTTGATGATCTCAAATTATAGCCTAAGGATAGATATGAAGTTCCCAACAAAAAGTTTGCAATTCCGTTGAGTAAAAACAAAGTTATGACCATTTTAATCCATGGTTTTGGATTGGTGACGAGTTTGAGTTGCAATATTTGAAAGTTTATAATTCTTTGAATTTTGGGCACCTTGAATTATCTCTTGAATTAATCTTATGTTCCTTGATGCCTTAAGAAGTGTTCTTTGACATTCGAACCTTCTTGAATTCAAGAATTTTGAACCATAAAATTTTTGGAACTTACATATATACATTCTTTCAATGTAGGAATCAATTGAGTGAACAAGCATAATGGAACCAAACACAAGAGGTAGAAAAGGAGCTCAAACTAAAAAAGGAAAGTCTAAACAAGCTTCTACCTGTAAGGGAGCTTCTACCTCTAAGGGAGAAACAAGTTCAAGAAGAGCATCGATGCCACCTAAATTCACTCCTCCAGGGCGGCCAATCATGAAGCGCCCGGTCTCAAAGACACCTCCACCTCATCCGTTATGAATCGAAGATGCCACTTGGAATGAGGAGGAGAGGGAAGAAAGGAAATTCTTTGAAGAGATAAACTTCAAGCCTACAAAATTTATGGGGAAAAGGGTATTACAAGCTATGGGGCTTTATGAAGAAGTATGTTATCTACTTGAAGGAATGAATCTCGAATGCTTGATTGACATGAGCGAACCTCTCTATGAGAAAGAGGTGAAGGATTTTCTTGCGACGATGAAGATTGTCTACAATTCACCATCACGGCCAAAGACAAAGTATGGGTATCTAAACTTCAAGATAAGGGACAAGGAANCGTATCTAAAATTCAAGATAATGGACAAAGAATACTCAATGAGCATCTTTGAGGTTTGCAAGGCGTATGATCTACCACAAGCGGAGGAAGCTAGGTTCCCTTATTGGGACGGAATCAACGCTTTTTGGGACCTCATAGCCGATGGACCATTCACAAATGCCAATCCCAAGTTTTCGAGAATAAGAAACCCGGTAATAAAATATGTTCAAAAGCTATTGGCCAACACGCTTTTTGCTAGGACCGAAATTGGCACGGTACACCGAAGCAAAATTCTTCTCCTATTTCAAGGGCTAAAGGAAGATTTGGAACAATGGAAGGAATATGCGGAAGATGATGATTGGTTCAAACATCAATATGGCGGTACTCTTCCTTAGACACATGGCAAGCTTCCAAGGTAAATGGGTTAGGACAACGACCCTTCCAACAATTCTATTTGGGAGTTTCCTAACACTCTTATTCAAGAGAGCTCAAGTACCGTTAGGAGAACCAAGAATGGTGAGAGATACCATATTTCTTAGAGACCTCATCAATTGGCGTTTCATCCGAATCAACAAGACAACAAAGGAGATGGAGTACCTCTTCAACGAATTCAATACCGGAAAGAGGGTATATATGAGTCTCCCTTGCGATGAGCTAACAAGCATAAGCTCATTGAACAATTTCATCTTCGTGCATTCGGGGAGAGAGGATGAAACAGAAGGTTCAAGTGAAATGAGGATGATAAGAGCCCATGGAGAATCAAGTGCGGACGGTTCCGCCGCCGCCACAAGCACCACCACCAATCTAATTCCATTCGTTCCACAAACAAGGAGAGAAAGGGAACTCCTAAAGGCTATTCAAGAAGAAAGGAGAGCATTTGAGGAAAAGGTGAACCGTGACATTGAAGACATAAGGAGACAACTCATTGGGGCGCATAGCTAACCGAGACATGAGGAGTTGGGATGTGGAAATACGGAAGGAAGCATTGCTCAACCAAACACCCCACTAGCCGCGGAAGCTCTAATATATTTGGTGGAGGTGAGAGAGCACATAAGAAACGACCCCAACATGAAGACCTACAAGCGCATGAGGAAGAGGAAAGAATCCACCACACCAAGCTCACCCTAAAAAAAAGAGGTACAACCTACAACCATTGTGAATACCATCTCATATTTTCGGTTTTAGTTATTTGTTTTGAAGGTGAATCTCACTACTTGGAATTCACTGGGACGGTGAAATTTAAGTCCGGGGGAGGAGCCTTGGAACTAAAGCCTATTTTCATGCATTGTAAATAATTATGATTTATAAAAAACCGAAAAAATCAAAAAAATTTCAAAAATCTAAAAAAATTTCAATTTGTTTTCAAAAATTTGCATATAGTTTGCATTCATTTGTAAATACTTAGGTGGTTAGAGCATATAGAATTGCATTTTTACATAGAAAATGTTGCCTTATAAGTAGACTTAGTCATGCCTACAATTCAATGCCCTCATTAGTAGTATTATGATGCTTGAACCATTTAGAAATTTGGAAAATCCATGCTTTGAATTGGCTTCTCGAAACTCTTTGTGAAAATTGAAGCATATTGGATTTAAAACTTTAATTGGAATTAGTTTTTCTTTCTTATGATCTTGAAGTACTCTGCCATAGTAAAACATTAAACACTTGAGTTATGTTTTGACCTTATTTTACCACTCTTCTTAACTTAAGTGGCTACTGTCATATTAAGAGTAGTTACTCCACCTTGAAAACCCAAAACATTTCTTTTTAGACCTTCCTTATTGTTTGAATGTGAGGCCTCTTTTGAAAAATGCACATATGAGCAAAAACTCGTGTAAATTGAAGTTGAACGACAAGGTCTAGTGCTTCCTTAGAGTTAGCCTCATTTTAAGGTTAACTAGATTTTAGAAAGGTATATTTCAATTAATACATGGGTTTGAGAGTTGTTCTTGGTGAGTCTAGTGTTCAAAGCTTGAGAAGATTGTTCTTAATAGAGAAGTTTTGCAAGCATAGATGAGAAAATATAAGGGAAAGAGTATTTAAGGAGAAGATTCTAAGAGATCCAAAGTCTTGTAAGTTCCTAACATAAGTCTCAAAGATTAAGAATTGTTAAGAGAATCACTAGCGAATTTTCAAGGAAAAGAAAAATGATTCAAAGTTTTGATTTAGTGATAGTGGCTCCAATAAGAGAATATTAAAGAGAATTGCTAGAAGAACAAAGGGTTTGTAGAATTATGAAATGGTCTCTTAGTGCTTAGCAAAAATCGAAAAAAGGGAGTTGTTGATCTCATTGGGAAATCTTGAAATTTTTGCTAATAAAGAGCATGTGGGGTTTCGATCTCTAGAACTTTAGGAAGGGAAACACATACGGGTGGTGTAGGTAATTAATGGGAATCGGGATTCGTATCCTAGTGGAAGAAATAGCTTTGTATGTATAAGTTGTTCGGCTACTACCTTGATTTTGCCATATGTCTTGCATTACTTGTTTTTGAGAGAAAACCACCATCAAAATTGAGTCAAACCTCCTTTGAACACTTCTTTAAACATCCGTCCCATTTTATTTCCAAGCCGAATGGATTGAGACTTCTTGCCCATAAGTAAAGACCGCACTCCATAAGCTTAATTAAATGTTAAGGGATAGGTGGATAAGATGGTAGGTGGATATTTAACTTAGGAGCCTAGAGATACTTCTTTTGACGAGTATGGTCAAGTACATTGAGTATTCATGATTTGTGCATTATAATACTACTCTTTAGGACATTGGGTTGAAGGCATTTCTAGACATACTTTGGCTTGGATTCTTATTTTCAAACCTCGCTTCCGGATTTGATCTTTGTTGTTTGTTTGAGGACAAGCAAAGGACAAGTTCGGGGGAGTTGATGTGCATAGGTTTTTATGCATTTTAAAGTTTGTTTCTTTTAAGTTTTAGATGCATTTAGATTGTAAATATTGCATATAAGTCTTAGAATCCATAAGTTTGAGTCTAGAGTTTAGTTTACGAGCATTTTGCATTTGCATATCATTTTCTTTGCATTTGTAGGTACAACCTTTGGAGATCGATTTGAGAGCTTGAGATGATAGATTCTAAAGGCTAAAAAGACCAAGAATCAAGGGGATTTAAAGGCTAGAAGCAATGGGAGAAGATGGGATCGAAGGAGGCCATCAAATAGAGANCGAAGGAGGCCATCAAATGGAGAAGAAACAAGCCACAAACTATCAAGGAGACCTAGCATCGACCCAGGGGTCGATGTTGGATCACCTTGGGTCGATGCTATGTTGCCTTGACAGCTTGCTGCCCAACTTAACCTAGAATCAACCCAGGGGTTGATGCTGGATCACCTTGGATCGATGCTGGGTAGCGTTGACGAGAAAAGTAGCCTCCTTTCACCTATAAATACCCCCTTTAACCTAGTTTTATAGTAGCTAACTAAGATCTTGAAGTGTATCCATTTCTCGCCCGAGAGGTGTTCGATGAAATGCCTAGGAGAACCAAATACTTGCTATTTCAGTCTAGCCAAAGAAAGTTGTTTGCTAGATTTATTAGTGACTATATGGGCTTGCTCTTAATGATTCCTAATCAATTTATCATTTGCAACAAACGAGAGTTGAGCGAATGCAATTGATAAAGAAATGGCCTCTTGCCATGAGAGTGGATTAGGCTAGTATTGCCTTTGGTCATGGATTTGTGCTCCATAGCTTGATCGAACACCACTATCACCATCTTTCTAAGTGAATCCATTATAACATCCCTTGGTCCATCATCTTAGTTTATAGTTCATTTCAAGTTAACATCTTTGAGTCTATGTTTGCTTTCTTTATTTTAGTTTATTGCCTTTATTTAAGTTGTTTACTTTCTTGCTTTGCTTTTGTTTATAGATTATTAAGAAAACCAAAACAAATCCCAACCTTTCTTATTTGCTTAGATTAGGCTTGAGTGTGTATTCCCAATGCTTAGATTTATCTAGCTAAGGTTTTTTCCTTGTGGTTCGACCCCAAAGTACTACAATGACATATTCGTGCACTTGTGGATTTTGTGATAGTTAGTAAACGGGCTTATAAATTTAAAGCTTCGTTGTGCCTTTTGTTTGCATGAACAATAGTCGCGCAACAGCAACATAGGAGCTACCGCTAGCGCATGGAAACTTATCCTTGCAACGGAGGGGAACCATGAAAACTTAGAAGGAAGAATACTCCAGAAGGTTGAGCATGCATGTCCAAAGGCTCACGCACCTGGAAGTAGAAAATAATACCTTACGATTAGAGAATTCGGTGCCCATGACATCCCAAAGGAATTTGGATGGGACAAACCCTAGGTTCAAGACCCATGTTAACCTATCCATTCTTTGGATATGCCACTTCTTATTGGAACCGACTCATACCACACCAGCGAGAGTCGACCAACCAACAACAAACTTGCCTCCCCATCGACAATAGTCTCGATTGGTTTGTATTGCCACTCATTATAGAAGAAGGCACGTGAACAGAGGCACTAAGATTGGCAACGACAAAAATATTCGTGGATACGACTTACTTGACAGAGGCTTACTCTAAATGATTTGAAGGGATATATGCCATGATTGAACGCCTTTTAGGGGTAGCCCCACCAATCAGATAAAGTACCCAAAACTCATAGATTGTTACTCCATCCTCTCAAGAAATAACCTTTACAGAGATGATAAGGAAATTCGTGTTTTCCACCATAAAGATATACGGTGTAACCAGCAATCCTGACAATCATGTAGCCTAGTACACGAATGTGTAAAGTAGCTATTCTGAAGGAATTCTCATTAGGCGATGATGTGCAAGGGGTTTGGTTCAGTCTAGACCGAGCCAACATTACATGGGTTTATAAATCTACCCAATGGTTCGATTCATTCCGTTATCGGGTTGTCTGATCTCTTCATAGAGCGGTTTGTAACCAGCATAACATAGAGAAAACGACGAATTATTTCCATGAAATTCTGTAACATAGGGCACAACCACTCTGCATCTATGTTGTAACTCTTCAACCAGGATAAGGTTTCATCCTTGGATGTAATGTTTTGATGGCAGTTTCGGTATTAAAGAGGGAACTACTACCTAAAGGCGAGTTATACAAAGGGTTTAAAAAATACTAGTGCAAGATTATGGAGGACATGCTTTCCTGTGCTAAGATACATATAAAGTACGAGAAGACCCGTCTTACCGACACCAATACGCTGCTAATCTTGATTTGCAAGTTATCATGAACGAGAGGAAGAGTCATGATGATAAACCTTATAATAAGTAGGGCAAAGAATCGACAGGAAAAAGCGGTGTCAAGGGTAATCATCGAAGCTCAACAGAAAACATGGAGAAAGACTAGTCGTCACAACTTGGCCTAATATTTCAAACCTCTTAGTCGTGAGTACAGAATTGGTGGGCATGTTGAAGCAGATGGACACACAGGATAAATGCTCATAGAAGATGAAAGCACCTGATTGCCTGAGAAATCTTGCTAAGTGGTGCGAGTTTTGCAATTGGTCATAGGCACAAAACAGAGGATTGTATCTCGTTGAGGATGAAAGTCAATAAACTACTAAAAAGGGATGTTTAAATAGTTCCTTTTTGAGAGGGCAATGAATCATCTAGACACCAGAAGAGAACAATGAGAAAACGATAAACCTATCCATGTTTCACCACCAAGTCATGACCGTGTAATCCATATGAATTCTGGAGAGTTATAAATAAGTAGCGTGACCCACACGGCTGCCAAAAGAAGTACCAGAATCACAAGAAGAAATTTGAATGACAAGGAACCAAAGCACATAATCCTTCAAGAAGATATGACTAGCTTCACGTCTGAGGAACATGAGAAAGTGTTGATCCTTCATCAAGATTTGATCTATGTTTTACAGGTGCTAATTTAAATTTTTGCTTGTTATCTAAAGAGGCAAAAATTGGGTCTTTCTTTTTTTCAACCAATTCATTTAAATATTTGAAACCTCCTTGATAGGAAATCCAATCTGGAGGAGAAGAGTTTTTGTGTCTTTCTTTTATCTTATTTTCTTTTATCTTTTTTTTCTTTAACTTTTTTGAAATTTTTGTTTTATTATTTTAAAAATTATTTATTGCATTTTGAAATGAAATTTTATTAAGGCTAACCTTGTAATCAACCGGTAAATTGTTAACTTAAGTTAAAATCACCAGAGGAAATGAAATCGCGAGTTATATAAGCCTTGTTATCTCAAGCTTATCTAACTCGCGAGAAACCTCAGAGGAATCATCGGATGAAATGGAGAAGATAGCGATTGAATACTTTAATAAGTTGTTCAAACCGACTACAACAGGCTATTTTACACGGGTTCTTGTGAATGTTGATCCACTGATTACATATAGCATGAACCAAACAATAACAAAGGATATTACGGAAGCGAAAGTAAGGAATGCGCTTTTTTTATGCACCCTGAAAAGGTCCCTGACCATGACGGGATGACAGCTTTGTTCTTTCAGCGATTTTGAGGGGTCCTAAAGGAAGACCTAGTAAAGTTGGTTTGGAAATTTTTTCAGTTAGGATGGTTTGATGACCGGTTGAATGAGACTAATATTTGTCTTATACCAAAGACGAATCAAAAGAGGATGTCGGATCTCTGACCAATTAGTTTATGTAATGTGGGTTATAAAATAATTTCAAAATTTCTATACTTAAGGTTAAAACATCTCCTCCCAAAAGTAATATCGGAGACCCACTCGGCCTTCGTCTCTGGACGGTTGATTACAGATAATATTTTAATAGATCAGAAAATGTTTCATGGTTTACGTACTAATCAGGCATGTCGTTATGATTATATGGTCATCAAGACAAGCATGAATAAAGTTTATGATCGTATAGAGTGGCCTTTTTTGGAAATTCATAAAATGGGGTTTGACTCGAGGTGGATCTCTTGGTTAATGTGGTGCGTACGTTCTATGTCATGTAATGTACTTTTCAATGGCCAGCTGACCGATAACACCTTAAATCACTTAAGATCCATTAGTTAAAATATTTTCAATAATCGTGGATTTGAAGATACATTTTAAAATCATCATTTCAATAACAGTGAATTGAATAAGACTTTTTAAAATTCTTATTTCAATAACATGAGATTTCATATTTTAATACAAATCACTTTAAATTTTAACCATGGATTACATTTAGGATATTCATGTAATTGAGGATATTAATATAGTTAAACATATCCATTTAATTTTATAATAATTAGACATTTCTTTTTTGGTTGTTTCCTTTTTAATTTTTTTGTATGTTACCTTTATTGTTTTTTCTAAAAAAAAATTTCCTTTTTAGTTATTTTTTAATTTTTAAATTAGTTTTTTACTAAGCACAATATTATATTTACCCATTCTAACTTTTAATCTACGCCAAATTCAATTGACAAATAATATATAAAATCATCGTAAAACAATATGTTAGATTCCTTTAGTCTATAAAGAGGAAGTAACTCAAGAGTTTTAACTTACTTCATCCCTTTCTCACTACACCCTCTCTTTCTCAAGATGGCTCTTCTTCACAAACAAAACCTCTCTTTTGTGATATTCCTCCTTGGTTTTCTCACGGTATCTTCCGCTTGTGATTGTAGTGATCCTCCCAAACCATCTCCACACCCCGGTAAACCGCCTAAACATCCTGTTAAACCGCCTAAAGCCCCCACCGTCAAGCCACCACCTCACACACCGAAACCACCCATCGTCAAACCACATCCACACACCCCGAAACGGCCAACCATTAAACCTCCTCCTTTGTGTACTCCATCTCCTCCTCCGTACTCACCAAAACCGCCCACCGTCATGCCTCCACCACCGCCAACCGTCAAACCCCCATGTCCGCCCACCTTCAAGCCTCCACCTCCATATACTCCATCCCCTCCTTCATGCACTCCAAAACCACCCACCGTGAAGCCACCACCACCTCCAACTCCAGCTCCACCCGTCATAACCCCACCACCTCCTCAAACAACCCCATGTCCTCCTCTACCAATGCCTAAACCAAAGACTTGCTTTATCGACGTGCTGAAGCTTGGCGTGTGTATAGACTTTCTAGGCGGTTTGCGTCACAATGGACTAGGGAAAAGTCCCTACGCAAAGGCGATTTGTTGCCCGATTCTTGACGGTTTAGTGGGTCTTGATGCTGCGGTTTGTCTCTGCACCACCATTAAAACCAAACTTCTCGACATTGCCCTCATTGTTCCCATCGCTCGTGAGCTTCTTATCGACTGTGGTAAGACTCTACCTCCTGACTTCAAGTGTCCTGCTCCATAAAAAAGGACTTCTCTCTTGGGTTGATCTTGTGTTTTATTTGATACAACAAGTAAGGGTTTGAAACCTCAAAATGTTCTTCCTTTTTCATTCTTCTTTATGTTTTTCGATTGCCGAAAAAATAAACAGAAAAGAACTATGTAATTGTAAGATGATTATATGTTAAAATAAAATTTTACTTTGAAAGGGGTATTGATGTATATTTGCATATTCATGAGAAACTCTTCAACCGGAAGTTTAAGAGCATGAGACCATCTACAACCATGAACCCTTAGAGGGTTCTTAATTACAAAATAAAAAAATGCACCAATCGCGGACCGTCCCGTGGCGGTGGGACCCGGGAATAGGGCAAGCAACCCATGGAAATGGGTTCTTAATTAAAATGTTTTAAAAACCATATCTTACCTATTCCTATTTTTTTATAATTAATTTTCCAAAGTTTGTGTGCTAAGGGCATCTCCATCCATGATACCATGGATGGAGTCCTTAGGTCTTTTT
>OVAN01013080.1:0-13161 GCA_900406275.1 Anastatica hierochuntica
GAAAAAGGGAGAAAAGAGATGAATAACAAAGAAGAACAATAGATTAAAGAGGAGATAAACATAAGAATGATTTAGAGAGATTTAGCACAAAAGTGTTTACAGTTCTTTAAATCACTTAGAAACACAAGAAGAACACAAAAAAACACAAGCTTAGGTAGCAAAAATGTTCTTGGTGGCTAAGAGGATGTATTTATACTAAANATTTATACTAAAGGGGGGAGGGGGTGAGGAAGCCCTAAAAAAGGGCATTTTCGGCTAATGTTGTCAGCCATCGACCTCCCAGGTCGATGGGAGCCAACCTGATGTTGATGGCCAGCAACCTTGATAGCAAACAAAATCTTCTCTTCTGGATGTTGTCAGTCATCGACCTTAGGTAGCCAGCCATCGACCATGGCCAGCAACCTTGACAGCTTCTTCTTCTTGTTCTTTCAATTGTCGTCAGAATGACGTATTATTTGCATAGAGTCTCTTCTCCACTTCCTCTTGGCTCTTGATTCTCTTTGTTTATTCACCATTTAAGCATCAAGAATCCATCATCCCAAGCTCCTAAGTTGCTCATCCAAAGGTTGCACCTACAAATGCAAAAGAATGCAATGCAAAGACGAAAAATTCTAAACTAGACTCAACTTAGAAACTTTATGAATTCTAACACCTAAATGCATTATATACAACATAAGTGCAACTAAAACACATACTAAATGATGCTAGATATGTGTTAAATTATGAACACATCAATAACATCTTTGTTTTTGGTGCAGATAAAGAGAGAAGGATCTTATTTGCAGCAGACCAAGCCAAATTCAAGTAAGAAATTGCTAAACTTATCAAACCAAACTCTAGGTGATTGTTTTAAACCATAAAGAAATTTCTTAAATTTGCAAACATAATAAGGTCTTGCATTGTCGCAAATCAGGTAGGTTGTAGCATATATACTTCCCCAGTAAGATCACTATGTAGGAAGGCATTTTTAACTTCCTTTTGCTTGATTTCCCACTGCATTATAGTAGCTAGATGTAGAATAGATTTGACAGTAGTTATCCTTACAACATGGCTATATGTTTCTAGATAATCAATTCCTTCTTCTTGATTAAAACCTTTTGCAACAATTCTTGGTTTTAGCTTGTCAAGTGATCCATCTGCATTTAATTTGGTTCTAAATACCTACTTGCATCCAAGAAAATTCATTACAAGTTTGAATGGAACCAAAGACCATGTGTTTGCTTCTGCACAATTTCCTATTTCATCTCCCATAGCATTATTCCATCCCTCATGTTTTAAAGATTATGTAACAGTTCTAAGTTCAGGATAGGAGACTTTGGGTGTCAGAAGGGCATACCTTGGGTTTGGTTTAATGATACTTGTTTTGAACCATGTTACCATATGATATTGGTTCTACAGAAGTTGTCTTCTTCTAGGGATAGACACTATTCTTGAAGCAGCTGAGAAGATGTTCTTTTGTAGAACTGAAGACTGTGTCTGAGGAGTTCTGCTCAATGGTGTGGATTATTTTGAGGAAGGAGAAGCTTGACACTTAGGTGTATGTTGTCTTTGAGAGGTTGGAGTCTGAGATTCTGGTGTATAGGATTTTGAAGACTAACTAATATATGTCCCACCTGATGGTGATTGGAAGTTGTTGCCTATAGGATAAAGATCAGAGCCAGCCGTACACCCAAGACTTCCATCACCATTAGTGGTAGACATTGGTGAATTTCTAATTAAAGGTAGAAAGTCTTGCTCAGTAAACATTGCTTTAGACCTTGCTTCAATATTAGATGTAGAGCTAGTGGATATGGTTGTCTCACTTATGCTTCTTGTAGCGCATTCTTGGATCTCAGGTTGCTATTGTTGCAAAGAGAGGATATGAGGATTATACTTGTAGAAGCATGAGTACCAAAACTCTTTTTCCAAGCTTGAATCAGAGGAGTTGAGTTTGCTGATAATAGTTATGAGTATGCATTGCTGAAAGGATATTGACTTTCATCATGTATACTCTTCCTGTTGGTAATGTATATTCTTCCTGTTGGTGGATATATGATAGCATAATCTCTGAATGTTGGGTAGGAAGCGAAGCCGAAGGTCCTTAGGTAGGAGTAATTTGGAGCTTCATTACAGAGAGCTTCATAGGGGTTGAGATCATCATGTAGAACACTTGAAGGTAACAAATTGATAAGGAAATTGGCAGTAAAGAATGCCTCAACCTAGTACTTGTGAGGTACTTTGCTGTGAAAAAGCATTGTCAATCCCAATTATACATTGTGTCTATGTTTCCTTTCTGCTAACCCGTTTTGTTGTGATGTGCAGTGACATGAAATATATTGCTGAATTCATGAGTTTTGCAGCTTTGTGAAGAATTATTTTCCTATAGATTCTCTTCCTCCATCGCATTGAAAGGTAATAATTTTCTGTCCAAGTTGATTTTCAACTAAACATTGGAGTTTATCAAAGATAGAGCTAAAATCTAATTTATTCTTCATAGGATAGAATCAACAAAATCTTTAATAGTTATCCAAGAATATTACATAATATGTAAAACCTTGAACCGAGATTATTGGAGAAGGACCCTATAGATCACAATGTATCCTTTCAAAGGGTCTTGTTGCTACAAAGGAAGAAGCTGAAAAAGGAAGTTTTGAACTCTTCCCAAGTTGACATGCATTACACATCTCCCTAGTACTCTTATTAACTTGAATGTGTTTCTTTTTAGAAAGTAGTTAGAGGACTTGACTGTTTGGATGCCTACGTCTATGATTCCACACTTCATCACTAGTAGATGGTTGTCTTATGGAGTAGTATATTGCAGTTTAGGGTCCTCCAACTTAAAAAGTCCTTCATGGTTTCTTCCTAGAGTCAGGAGCTATTTTGTTGCTTTGTCCTTAACAAGCACATTATCACAATCATATGTAAAAGCAAATGGATAATTTATGGTTAACTTCGATATTTATAATAACGACTTAGCAATATGAGAACACCAGTACATCTAGGAGTTTTAGATTACCTGACATTGTAGGAAGAGTTGTTGACCCCACATGTTTGATAGGTAGGAAATCACCATCCCCAACCATTAGTAAATCTGTTCCTTGATATTGTTCTGACAATTGTAGATGACTTGGAGAGTTGATTAGGTGAGAGGTAGCTCCAGTGTCTGGATACCTCTCACTTCGAGAGGCTTAGTGACATCTGTAATACGCATTGCAGCAAGGGCAACTGGTATGTCTTCTGGTTAATAACTATTACCAAACATGTGCCAACACCTTAAATCATGGTGACCATTTCTCCCACAGATCTAACATACTGGTATGCTTTCATGTGCAGTTGTTGGAGTAGAGAAAATTTGCTGATGGAAGTCACGGCCTCTGGTATAGAATGAGCCTCATCCTATGCCATATCTAAACCTGGAGTAGTTTTTTCCTCTTCCTCTGTTCTGGTATGTGAAGTTGTTGGATCTTGTTGTATTAAAGGCTAAGTGAGGAGTAACACTCACAGTGTTTTCATAGTTCTTCAATCTATCCTCATAACCTTTAAACCTGTAGACCACATCTTCTTAGTTATGACGAGGATATCCTTCCATAGAAACTTTCAATAGAAGTGATAATTGGTTTATAATCTCTACTTAAGTCATGTATTGCAAAAAAAAAATTCATTTTCTCTGTTACAGGGCTTCCTATGGATGATAGCTGATAACATATACCTTTTATATCTCTAAGATATTCATCCATTGTTTTCTCTTTCTTTGAAATTGTTTTTGCAGATTTCTTTAAAGTTCAAACAGGCGTGAAGAAGAGACACGATTGAAGTATCCAGTAAGTTTAGACCATAGCTAAAGAGAAGTAGTAGATCCAACCACATCTTTTGAAAGGGACCCAAGCAGTCATGACTTGACAACTTGATCTGCACTTGTCCAGGACTGGATTCGCAACTTCATTAGTTCCACCATCGATATTTGGAACTGCTAAAACTAGAGAAGGAGTAAACATTGAGCAACTTATGAATCATAATAAGCCTTGACCAGATAAAGGTAGTTTCTCTTTGTGAATTTCACTGTTACGCAATTCAAAATGTTTAAAGGAGGATAGATATAAAGCTCAATTGCTTCTTGCATGGCTCTGCTACAATGTAAGAGAACTCAAGAAGAGATTTTTGACATTGAAATTTTCTTATTTTATTGCATTCATGCTCTTATTTCTGTACATTGCAGGTTTTTTATATAAAGAGGAGAGCACAACCCTAGATTTGATCTGCTGACAAGTGTCAATCATCTGTAGAGGCACAAGATCCAAAGGGGTCAAATATGTTGTTCAGGTGAATCTTTTCTTCACTGATAGCTTGCTTGCCTTTGTCTTTTGAATGATTAGAAGAACAAGACCGTTGCTCCTTTTTATCCTTTCTGTGAATGGGTCCGTCTTAATTGGGCCAGACTCAATCTTTTCTAACTCTTATCCATTTTCTTCTTGTTTCATTTCTTCTTCTGAAGTGTTGATGAACTTCTGTTTTTAAACCTAACACAGCTGTTGATTTGGATCTGAAGAGATAATGTGTGGCTGAGAGACCGGGACTTGAATCGCGGATGGCTTTTGCTTAGTTGAGTTCATCGAAGCAGTTGAGTTCATCGGAGAGGTGGTTGTGTTGCTAATATATGCGTGGCCTAGACTTGACGCTAAAATAATTTGTGTTTAGTTTTTACATCAAAGTTGTAATTGTAACAGAGCAATTTGCTCATTTTAGTTTACTTTTCATTTTTACTTTTTTTTTTGGTTTTAACTTTTCATTTAACAAACGAACATATCATATTCTTCTAGAAAATGGACAAAGATAAAGATAACCAAACCAGAACATGTTATTAGTACAAAGTCAAAGCTAAAACTATTACATACATAGAACCGTAGATAACACAAACAACAATAAAGCCAACAAAACAAAGACGTTCTTGAATCAAAAGGTAAAAATTAAGGAGTAATAAAAAGTCCAAAAAATATGATCATTTGACAAAGAACATATATACGTCAACGTTCATGGCAAATGATACCTAAGAATACTTTATCGATCTAAACCAACATGGTTCTCATCATATCTTCTGTACCTGGAGCAGACAAGCTCTTTATCCTAGCGACTGGGAGGAGAGGAGGAGTCTTTCCCGGAGTTTTTGATGTGAGCTCTTCAGCTCTCTCCGCTTGGGATTGCCAATCTGTTCTTAAGAGTGCAGACAACATGAGGGAGGCACATGTCGCTTGAGCAGCAAGCAACCCAAGCCAAAGTCCTAGAAACCCTATCTTGAAAACAAACCCCAAGATAATAGCTACCGGCATGCCGACAAAGTAAAACGAACCCAAGTTTATATTGGCACCGAGCGTTGGTCTTGCACAGCCTCTCAAAGCACCACAACCGGTCGTTTGAGGACAGTTCCCAAGCTCACACAGACCCACGATGGGTAATACAATTGAGGTCAGCTCAAGAATCTCCAAATCAGTGGTAAACAAGCGTCCCCATTGGTGTCTAACCAGTATGGCAAACACCATTGCCATTACGCCTAAGGCAGTGGCGCAGAAAAGGGAAATGATCATGGATAAACGAGCTTTCCCGGGACATTTAGCCCCCAGCTCGTTGCTGATTCTTGTGGATACACCGAGGCTGAGAGAAGATGGGAAGACGTAGACCAAAGCTGTGGTTTGGATTAAGATCCCCATGGAAGCAACGGTGGCTCTTGGGTTGGCCAAAAGTCCACACAGAAGGATCATGAACTCGTACCACCACCATTCCAAACAAACGGATACACAAGTGGGTATGGCCAGTGAGAGCAAAGACGACCAACCTTTAAGAGAGTCAACAGTAAGTGGGACCCATGTAGCACTATGCACGTTCGTAAAATACACAAAAGAAGATAAGATGACTACGAGGTTGAGATTGGTCAAGACCATAGCTACAGCGACTCCCGCGACTCCCATCTCGAGTTTCACCACGAGGAGGAAGTTCAAAGGAACGTGAAGGAGAACGGAGACAGCAGTGGAGTAAGTCACGGGCAAAGTAATGTTTTGTGTCCTGAGGTAAACGCGAAGAGGATGAAGCAGAGAGAGGAGGAAGAGGTCAGGGACGGCGAAAAGAAGGAACTTTTGAGCGACGGAGGAGATCTCTTCGTCTTGACCGAACCACAAGAGGATTCGTCTCATGTTGAGCCATGTGAAGGAGATCGGGAGAGAGCAGGAAAGAAGAAGGAGGACGGTTCTTTGAAGGGTTAGTCCTAAGAGCTTCATTTGTTTGGCGCCGTAGGCTTGGCCACAGATTGGTTCCATCCCCATGGATAAGCCGGAGAGGACGGAGTAGCCAGTGATATTGGCAAAGCCGATGGAGAGAGAACCTCCGGCCAACTCAAGTTCACCGAGGTAGCCAAGAAACAACATCGATATCATTGCTCTTGAGTACATAAGAAGTCCTGTCATCGCCGTCGGCCCAGAGATTCTACCGATAGCCTTCACTTCCGCTAAGCCCTGCCGCCAAATAATCAAAGAAACAAAACAAGAACCGTCCACGTCAATTTCTTTCTTTTTTTCGGGTTTGTCTTTCATTTTATTAATCAAATGGAAACTTTAATCCAAAAAAATCCCAAACCGGGAATATAGTCTTTTTTTGTTGGTTACTGTCGAGGGTATCTTAAATATACTATTTATGTAATACGCATGGCCTAGTTAAATCACAAACTCGGTTCTCGTATATATATGTGTGTGTGTTTTTTGTTTGGTTACATATACGTATACGAAACAGAAAAATATATATTATTAACCTCAAGAAAAGTTGGCCATCTATTTAGGTCTAGAGAACTAAAATAATATTTACCTCAGGAAAAGTTGGCCATCTATTGAGGTCAAGAGAACTGTTATCCGTGAATTCAGAATAATGAGGATGATTTGAATCACAGGTTCCGGGATTTGAGAAATGGGTTTTGTCTTTAGAAGTTAATAAGGAAGAAGCTGGTGTTAAATTACACATGATTCTAGAGGAAAATGAAATAGTTTTCTGCAGAACAGAGATAAAGAGACAGAAAGACAGAGTAAAGAGCTTTCAAGTCCTTTGGAGGCAAAATGGTTTTTATGCAATTGATAAAAAAAAACAGAGAAAGAAGTAGAAATTTTAATGTGGGATTGGTTGGGCCTTTTGGAGGATAGAGCTCTCAATTTATACTTGCAAAGAGTTATTGCCGTCTCGACTCGTGCCACTTAACAAACAAAATTATTTTCTGATCGATTTTTATGCTTTTTTTTTAGTTTGCTGGCTTAAAAAATCGCGCGTACAATGGAAAACGACACATGAATTCCATTCAATAATAAAAAAATAAATAGGATAAGGACCCATCATTACGATGCTAAAAAAGGAACTATAGTTATATAATAATATCTTTCAAACTCTTTTCTAAAAATTTCACGAAAGGGCACTTTTTTAGAAAGTGTTTTCAAAAGAGTGACTTTTTAGATAAAGGGCACTTTTGCTAATCCCGAGACAATTTTTGGACAATTTTGCCTTTCAGTATTGTAGAAGAAACACGCGTGAACAGTGATTTCGTGGACAAGTCTAAATTTTATCTATTTCGTGGACAAGTCCAAACACGCGTGGACATGTCCATGGACGATGGTCCACATGGACTTGTCCAAATTTAGATCAAATAGAGATGCAAATCTTCTTCAATGTCGAGCTGAAGTCTTCTTCAATAGCTACACAAGGATCACCACGAAGTCAGTCATACAATAAGCTTCATCTCAGAGCTAACTGAATCCATAGACAATGCCACACTTGAGATTTCTGAAAAACAAACTTACCTCATTTCCCAATTTGACAATGACGTAGGGATCACTTGACTTGAAGTCTCGAATCACCAGTTTCTTTCCTCGAATAACAATCACCTGGAGCAGTCCTAGTGGCTCTCCCATCTCAGATCTTACAAACAGAAACCATCAATATGAGAAGAAGCCAAGTATGTAAACAAGTTTTACAAATTTAGTTAAGACACTCTTTGTGAAATACCGGGATAAATCAACTGTCTTTATGAGATAATCAACTGAATATGTCAACCAAAAGACACAGAGAAAGCGAAGAAATCATGAGTAATCCAACATAAATCCAAACGAAAATCACTCGGTTGGTTCAGCTTATTGATAGACGAAACAAATTCTGGGAAAGAAAGAGATAAAAATTCACACCTGATCTACAACACAGTTGTGGGTTTCAAGCAAAACAGAGAGATCAAATGCTACCAATCTACAGACACACATATACTAAGGTGAGTATGGTAGAGGAACCTTAATCCAGAAACACAGAGAACTATGCAGATGTTACAACAATCGGTCCATTTTTAATAAAACTCATTTTCTCATTGAGGCATTTCATCAAACAGTTAGTGAGCATGCTTGGTTTTCACAGGTTCCTGAGAATTTCATCGAGAAGACATGTTAATGGCAAAATGAAACGAGAAAAGCAATATCTCATCGTCTTCAAAATGAAAGAGCATCACATGAAAGTTGCAGTAGGAACAAAAAAGAAAATTTTTTTCCTTTCTTGAGCATTTATGCTATCAACAAAAGGCATTAAAAGATTAAAGGTGTCGTTACCAGCTTGACACCAACTTCTTCTCCTGTTTGAACATTTACACCTGCAAAAAGCAAAACATGTAAATCTCCAAATCTCAATTTCACAAAAATTCAAAAAACGGATTCGTCATGATACCTAAATAAAGCTCTCCAAATGATCCACTTTCAAATTCCCTTCCAAGCTTAAACTTCCCACCGATCACAAGATCCATTTTCTTCCGATCTCTCAAATTCCAAAATCGAACAAGCCTTCCTTTTCTTCAATTTCCCCTCTGATGAAAATCCTCAGATTCACCAGTTTAACATTGAAAGAAGCCCTTCAGAGATCTAGAAAGTCAATTCGCCATCATCTATCACCGATTCAAAAAATGAACCCACCATGAAATCGATAAATTCGCAGACAAAGCTCTTAGAACATGGCAACCCCTTTTTAGGATCCACCAACCTCCATCTCCACCATAGTTACGCCAAGCCTAGGAGCAAGACAATCCCGTTGATCCTCCATCTGCTACCAAAATCAACGAAATGCCAAAACCAAATCCAAACAGAACGTGGTACCCTTCGCCGAAGCTAATCGGAAACGAAGACCCCAACACCAACATCACTGACCATCATGAGCCACGAAATCGAGGCCAAATTGAAGACAAACCTCCTCCAAACCATCAAACTCTACCATCGAAACCCTAAATCGGATCGTCATTGTTGTCGAAAAAAAATTTGGGGAGTGCAAAAAAATAAAAACAATATACTCGTCGTTTATTTTCAAAAGGGCATTTCAGTAATCATGAATTAAAAAAGTCACCCTTGACTCTTAAGTGTCTAGAGTGAAAGAGAAGTTGAAAAAAGTGCCCTAAAGTGTAATTCTCTTTCTTTTATATCTCGGATCCCAAACAAAAATTTAAAAAATTATTTACATCAAAAACACTTTTTACTGTTGATTTACACATTAGGGTCTTGACAAAAATGTGTTTCTAATGTAAAAATTACCCATAATTATTAGTCTTAGTAAATATTTTTGTGAAAATATTTTAATTATTAGGGTATTTGATAACACTAATAATTTCTTATTTTTAGTTGAAATTTACTTTTTCTTTTTGCATATTTTTAACATTTTTTTATCTTTAGAGATAGTATTCATGTACTTCTTTTTGGGGTTGATTGATCAGATTTTCACATAAAATAACAACTGCAAGCGCGCAGAGTGTACGTTGTAGTGGTTCGGGATCAAATCTACAGAGAACAATTATCACACGAAAAACAATAAATCAAACGCATGCTAAGACGAAAAGGAAAAAATTGGTGGAGATGCTAATATAAAAATCAAAGCAAGCAAAAGCAGGAAATAAGGCAAACAGTTGTAAAAAACTGAGGAAAACGTCGGGCACATAATAATCACAGGGATTCATTTCATCATGATTGTAGATTTGTTGTTGGAGAAACGTTTAAGAGCCATCTTGAACTCAAATCACTAAGGTTGAACTAACCTACTTCCATAGCGTTAATTCACTAGGTATCATGATCCTGTACACTAACTTCCGTTGAATTTTGAATATTAAACATGCATTCTAATAGCTTTGATAAGTTCACAAATTGCTTATACATCAACTTCCGTTGGTCTAAGACAATTTGCTCATTTAACATTCATTCACATATTTCATCGAACACTTTCGATGCATGAAACTACCTATTATCAGAAACCAGTTTACACGCAAATTTCAGCTTCAATAACAAAGTTAAACGAAGAATCAAGTGTTAATTCCCAATCTAACAATCACCAAATCATGAAAACCCTTTGTGAGATCCCTAAACCCAACTAATGAAACTACTCACTCATGGAAATCAACATAATAAAAGATGAAATAGAGAAAGACGTATTATATTGAATCAAAACAACGAGAAAAGGGTTCATAATTCTTCTCAATCGAGTATGGTGTTGAATTCGTCTTCCTAGGGTTCTCAAAGCTGAATAGTTGCTCAAAATCTTAGAAAATAGCATAATGGAAAGAAAAACAATAGTATGGATGTTTAAACATGTATTTGGATCTTCGGTTTTTCGACTTTGGTTCGATTCAAGTTGGTCTGCATAGTGACATGGATTGCCCGATCCATGACAAGGATCGATTGATCCCTATCAGTCAGTCCATCTTTATGAAATCTTCTACAATAGTCACCTTAAAATTGCTCAAATGACATCCATTTGCGTTCTTTTACGCACATCAATTATAAAAGCTTAAAAGAGAACAAAGAACATAAAATGACTCCACAAAGAACTAAATGCATATTAAAGCACCTTTTTTTGAATAAAACATCAGTAAAAATCCATAAATATGAATGCATCAAATCCCGCATACTTGAAATTTTGCTTGTCCTCAAGTGAAGAAAACGAAGAATAAGCCAAAGAGAAAAGAAGTTCGAAAACACATGGACCTTTACACTTTCAGGAGACCTTGCTTTGCACTTAGCTTAGGAACGCTGACCACAAAAGCCTGAGACAGTCACAACATTCTCCCCAAGATCTCCATCATGACCACACAAGCCCATCCATACTCTAAACTCTGAACCTACAAGTCTCACATTCATGTTATTAATTCTCATCATTCATTCAGTAAGGCATAAATCATTTCACCAGAGAACACTACATAGAGAATAAAGGCTTAGGTGATGAAACGACTATTTTGTGGTAAGGCTCAAAGTGTTTCAGGATTCACAACTGCGTTAGTATGCAAAACATTATCCAAAACTGCAGGAGAGAGTCAGTATATTTATAACCATGATCCCTAAATACTCAAGTATAAACCACAAACTCGTAAACCAAATAGAACATGTGCAATCTTCAGGGCATATTTAACAACTAGATAACAAGTATAAACTCATTTCTTTCGTGGATATGAATAAAAAGACTTATTTGTTTTTTTAACTTTTTGTTTTTTTTATTTTTTATTTTTATTTTAGAGAACAAAAATCCAAGGGAAATAAGCTTTTTATAAACAATTTGATATACACAACAATTATACAACACAAAGAATTCCAACCATAACCATTCTAAGATTCAAAATCACCCAACACCATCTACTAGACACGCAGGACCGTGTTGATGTGTATATAATTTCATGCATGATAAGGTTCATTTTAGCTTAGTTTCATCCACTTTTAGGTTGTATATATGGCATTTAAGTCCTAGAATGCATTAGTTTGAGTCTAGAGTCTAGTTTAAGAACATTTTGCATTTGCATGCATTTTCTTTGCATTTTGTAGGTGCAATTATGGATGGATCTATGGAGGCTCTAGGCATGAATTCAAGGTGGATTTGGAGCTAAGAAATCAAGGAAAAAAGGAGCAAAAGGCTATGGAAGAGTCGAGTATCAACAAGGCATCAACGAGGAGCAAGAAGCCATCAAAACTGCTAAAGGGAAGCTCCCATCGACCTGGAGGTCGATGGCCAACTACCCAGGGTCGATGGCTGCTCACCTTTCCAGCAACCAAGACTTTGGCTACCAAAGGGAAGCTCCCATCGACCAGATGCAAGTTCCCATCGACCTCCAAGGTCGATGGCTGATAACATTGGCCGAAAATGCCCTTATTTTAGGGCATCCTCAACTCTCTCTTTAGTATAAATACCTCCTTATGTTTGATGTACATACAATTTCATGCATATTTTAGTGTATTTTAGCTTAGTTTTGATTCATATTTAGGTTGTAAATAAGCATATTAGCTTTAGAATGCATCATTTAGAGTCTTGAGTCTAGCTTAGGTTCATATTGCATTTTGCATCCATCNGAGAAAAGAGGCTAGAATCATATGGAAGAGATGGAGATCAAAGAAGATATCAAAGTGGAGCAAAGACCATCAAAACTGCTCAAGTAGGCAGCCATCGACCACCTGGGTCGATGGCCAGCAACCTTGGGTCGATGGCCAACAACCCAAGCATAAAATGGAGCCTCTTCTTCTGTAGATTGCAAGCCATCGACCCTGGGTAGGCTCCCATCGACCATATGGGTCGATGGCTGACAANTGGACGCCAAAAACCCTTTGTTTTAGGGTTTTCTCTCATCTCTTTTAGTATAAATAGACCTCTAAGCCTCAAGAACAAAAAAAATAAAAACTTCTATCTTATTTTTCTTCGTTTCTAAAGATCAAAACTTTGTAATAACATTTGCTTTTATTTTAATAGATCTTTGGATCTTTTATCTAATCTATCTTCTTAGATCTATTTCTCTAGACTATGGAAGCTCAAAGACCATCTCTATGTCTTTGGAGTTCCATGGAGTTTAGTGAGTAGATCTTCTTTTGGATGTTGAGATGTGGTTAGGTTAGAGTTAGATCTAGACTTGTAATAGACTAGTAGACTAGGTTTTGGCATAGATTCTCGCTATATCTTGTCTTGTGCTCAAACTTAAGATTACTTGCTAATCGACGCGTACAACGTGTTCGATGAAATGATTGAGTGAACAAGGTTTAGGTTTTTCATCTAGGAATATGAGAGTAGTTTTCCTAAAGGGATTCAAAGATGTTAGATGGTTATAAGGGCTTGACATATACCATCACTTACTTGCTTAGATAGGCGAAATCCGAGAGGTGAGCTTTGTAGTGG
>OVAN01013081.1:0-13156 GCA_900406275.1 Anastatica hierochuntica
GGTTCTATGATCATCCGCAGTTCAAACACATATTCCATATGGGTAAGAGGAGAAGCCATAAATGGATGGGTATGTGGATGCTTCTTCTTAGGACAGTTTCTTTAGAAAAGAAGAAGGAACTTTGGTTTGTCGTAAACGGCGTTCCAATCCGCTATTNACTTTGGTTTGTCGTAAACGGCGTTCCAATCCGCTATTTTATCAGGGAACATGCTTTGCTATCGGGATTTGACTGTCATGAGTTGTCTTTTGTTGAAAGGCAATTTCCTATGGGGTCGACAATCTCGTATGAATCGGTGTTCAAGAAGATGAAGACAATGAAAGGGAAGTCACATGGTGATCGGTTGAGGATGTCGGTGCTGTATTTCTTGTCAAGCATCATCAAAGGGAATAAGAAGACGGGAGAGAATGCACCGGTTGTGGAGACTTTCTTTTTGAGAGCGGTTGACGACTTGGAGATGTGCAAGACATTTCCATGGGGATGTTTGTCGTTTGATTACACTATAAGTGATATTATGCATTTGATGGACCGCTGTGGAGGAAATGCACAGAATTGGGTATTTCCCAGCTTCAGTGTACCTTTGGAGGTAACTACTACTCACTGTCATTGCATTTTAGATATGTCTAAATTGATGAATTATATGTCATATTTGGTAAGACTTAAAAAATATTAAACTGAAGTGTGTGAATTAAATGTCGGACTTGGAAAAATTAGAAAAAATTTTAAGAACAAAATTGTGAATTATATGTGATACTTGGTAAGACTTAGAAATTATTGAACTGAAGTGTGTGAATTAAATATCAGACTTGGAAAAACTAGGATAAACTTAAAGAATAGAATTGTGAATTTTATTTCATACTTGGTAAGTCTTAGAAAATATTACTAGAATTATATGCCTGATTTGGTAAAACTTGGCTTAATTTTGTAAATTGTGTTGTGTTATCTTGTAGATTATAGCGTTTGAGGCTATTCCTCTTTTGAAGAAGCATTTCCGAGAGGATGTGAGTGGTGTGGATAATGAGTGTCCGCGGATGTGCAAGATGAAATATAAAAGTTGTGTGAAGAGAGGTTTTGCCATTGCGGAAATAAACGAGAAGCTTGGCACAGCCAAGGTGAGTAATCTCATTACCTTATGTATATTTGGATATTTGGAGTGGTCTTACAATGTTTGTGTTTTCTAACCTCAGGAAATTGAAAGTATTTTGGTTACATCTACTTGCGGGGAAGAGCTTCTAAATGAAGTTATGGATGTTGACAAAGGTTGTAACGATGCGATTGATTGGGTTGCAGACCTTTGGACAAATATTATAACTATTAAAAAGAAGCTAATATTCTTTGAAAGGCTTTTCAAACACGATGTGGCTGCTCCTGCGGGTGAGACTCCAGCGCTTCAGGCTGCGGTTGAGACTCTTGCGGGTGGGAATCCTCTGAAGGATGCATTACTTGAGACGGAAGGCCGTTTGGTGAAACAAATTAAAGAAAGTGAGGATAAGTTGGGTTTAAAGTTAGAAGACATGGATGGTAGACTGAAATTGTCGAATCTTGAGTGAAGAATTTGAGAGATTGTTATGATTATGGTTATGGTAAAGAAGGTGATGGTTATGAAGGTTATGGTGATGTAGGTGGCCATGAGAAGGAAGTTACCCTTCGGTCGGCGGCGTGGACACAGCGAAAATAACGACGGTAAGGGTTGGGATCGGATTTTGAGATCCTCTCTATAATAGACTCCCTACACCAACACCGATTGGGTATACCCGGGATTCAAACCTTTCTTCGCTCACCACTGCCACCACTCGAGCTTGACGCGAATGCTCCGGAGATGTTACTCATACTGTCAGAGGAGATCGAGAGATTTGGAATTTGAGAGAGAGAGAGATCGAGAGACGAGGTCGAGAGAGAGAGAGAGAGAGGAGATCGAGAGAGAGAGAGAGAGAGAGAGAGACGAGGTCGAGAGAGAGAGAGAGATGGATTGAATTTACAGATTTTGGGTTTCGAAATTAGGGGAGAATTTGAATTTTTTAGGTTGTTTTTGGTTTTGAAATTAGAGGGAAATTAAAAAATGAAAAAAAAACAAAATAAGACAAAAAAAATGAAAAAACGGCGCAACAAAGCTAAATGTCGGCGCAAGTTTTGCCAAAGTTTCAAGTTTTACTGTTTTTTGCAAGTTTTACTTTTCAAAATTTTACAATTTTTTCGATTTTACCATACTTTAACTTAACTAATGTTAGTTTTACCAAAGATTATATGTTACTTAGGTACATACAAAATGTACCATGCAAAAATATATGTAAAAAGGTTAAGTTTTTGTATTTTCGTAATATTCTATAATCATTGGAAGAAATATATCATAAAAGCATATGTTGTTTCATGTCTAGTGTATAATGTGACGGATAATTAAAATTCGATTTTTCTTTTTTTTTGTTTAAACAAATCTACCTTAAACTAGTTGCTGTATATTTGTATTTCGACGATTCATTTATTCTTACTTTTATAACTTACTATTCATTTATATTAGGATTATTTTTAAACAATTTGTTAATTTTTTGAACAACTTTAACAATTAATCAAAAACGATTGTTGGTAAATGCAAACATGTTTTGACAAATAATACACCACACAGGTTGTGTTTGAAACAAATGCAAAGTCTAACCGAAGTCGATCACTACATATTTTTTACCAAATCTGGCCAATTCATACGTTTTACCAAATCCGACCAAATTAGACGAAAACAAAACGAAAAAATCCAAGTTTTAGCCTTCTTCTTGAGGTCCACACTAGAAATAGCTTGCCAAGTTCCTGTTTGGAACCAACTTGTTCCTCCTACGACATTCGCCAACCGAAGGGAACCTATTTTCTTGACGTCTCCCATTTCTCTTCTTGTATTTTGGTAGAAACGCGAACAACATTTTAATATCCTCCGGAATGTCCCAATGGTCGGAATTCGGAACTGGGAAAACCGTCATCGAATACATCATACACCAATGGTCTACCATGTAATAAGACGAGACCAAATCATACAAATTCTCCAAATCCGTCGGCCTAATATCTTGCTTCAAGTATTTATAAGTCGTGGTTATTGCATGTACGCACGGGTANATTTCTCTTCTTGTATTTTGGTAGAAACGCGAACAACATTTTAATATCCTCCGGAATGTCCCAATGGTCGGAATTCGGAACTGGGAAAACCGTCATCGAATACATCATACACCAATGGTCTACCATGTAATAAGACGAGACCAAATCATACAAATTCTCCAAATCCGTCGGCCTAATATCTTGCTTCAAGTATTTATAAGTCGTGGTTATTGCATGTACGCACGGGTACTTGTCTATATCAAAACACTTGCAAGCGCAACTTTTATGTTTCAAATCCACCACATATGTCTTCCCGTCGCGTTCGACCAAACTGTATTCAAGCTCGAAAGCGTTTAGCTCCACCACCGATAGTTTTCAAGCTTCCTCACATCGACCGTGCAATAAATTCTCCACATCGGGAACCAATTTTCGCGTGAGCGGTACTTCACTAGCATCCTTCCTGTGCTGGTTAAACCATTCCGCAGTTTTTTCAAGAATTGCATCAATCAAAGGTAGTAAAGAGTACTTTCTTTTGTTCACAAATATTCCGTTCAAGCTCTCTGCACAATTGGTCGTGTCTATGTTGTACCTTTCGCTGGGAAAATAACACCTAACCTATTTTTTCTCTTCCACACTACTATCAAGATACGCAGCCACCGTAGGATGTCTACTCCTAAATTCAGCATATTCTTTCAAGAACTCAACCTCTATATAAATGTGACCAATTTCCCTGAACTTATCAGCAACTTCATCTTTGTTGACGTTAGAGACTTTTGTTCTCACATTTTGTGATAGATGATATAGACAATAGCTGTGTTGAGAGCTCAGGTACACCTCAACAACTGCCTTAATGAGACTTGCGTTTCTATCAGAAGTAAACACAAACTCAGAACTATCCGGTATAACGGTTTTAAGCGTCTCGAAAAACCACCTCCAACTAGCATCGTTTTCACCATCAACTATAGCAAAAGCAACCGGATAAATGTGACGGTTCGGATCTTGAGCCATGGCAAAAATTAGAGTACCACCATGCACTGACTTAAGAAAGGTTGCATCCACGATGATCACTTTCCTCATCGCTTAAAACCCTTGTATGGAAGCTCCCAAAGCAATAGAGAGAAATTTGAACCTCTTCTCATCATCCAATAACAGGCTTGTTTTCGTACCAGGATTTACCTTCTCCAGCATATGCAAGTAAGAATACACATTCTTATAACCTTCTTCTGGAGTACCACGTACCGCATCAACAACTTTCTTCTTTCCTCTTAGTGCAGTAGAGTAGAACACTTCCACCCCAACTTTTCTTTGGATCAAACCAATGAGACTTTAAGAAGTTGGTGTCTCGAATATACCCGGATAATCTTCCTTCAAGATAGATGCAACTAATCCCGATGTGCCTCTCTTTTTCTTGAGTGTGCTTGAACTTCTCCTCGAGCATGTATGCATTTTGTTGTATATCCTAACAGAGAAACGACAGGAATCCTTCACCTTTGTAACTCGCAAAGACCATTTACACCCTTTTTTGCTTCTGAACATTTCACCACGTACCGATTCTTATCTGAGTTGAGTAAAATCGTTCCAAAACATTTCAGATGCATCGCTCTCTCAACTAAATCTTTTACTGCTTGTTTACTCTCAAATTCTCTCCTAATTTCAAAATTCAAACCATCTTCCCATGCCTCTACAGACTCACTTACTTCAGTAACCCATGGCAGCTCAACATATTCACAAATACCACCATCTTCCATTCCATTATCGACAACGTTGTCCACAACGTTATTAACATCATCTTTAGCAAAACTACTATTCACCTCATCTTGTGATACATTATCACCATTTTCAGTGTCATCATTCTCCACTGATTCAGTAGACTGACGAGTAACAATTGCTAAATGATTGCCAGTAAAGACATTTGCAACACCAGGACTAGCTCCAACATTCAGCTTATCACTCAATATAAATTCACCGTAGTTATCATCATGTGAGCTTCTTCTCTCACGTCTTGAAACGGTCATCAGACTCATTTCGATCTCTTTCAATACCTCTACATTCAAATAACTTCTTCGTTGCTCGGAATCAAAGGAGGTAAGGTAGAGATAGACATCATCATCATCACGAATACTTATCTATTTACGAGGCCGCACCACCAATGGAATAAAACTCAATCGCAGCTGCATCTTAGATTCATCTGCTCCAACCTTCTTGCATATCCTATCCACTAACTCTGCATAAGTTATGTTGGCCATAGATGATGCCTTAAACGATATACCATACGATTCTTCGCTATTTTCTGGATGCCATTCAAAGCAACCTTCTGACTTCGTATAATGTCCTCCATAATCAAAATATATGTTTATGGAAGGAGTACTCATTGTCTCCTACAAAATTAATAAAAACAAAATCAGTGCTCACAGCTCTACATAGATTTTTCAAAGTATTAGCAAGTTTGACAATTTTGTTACAGGTCAATAGATATTTCATACCAAGTTTTTCCAGGTTTGACATATTTGGTTACAGATCATTGGATATTTCTTACCAAGTTTTTCTAGGTTTGACATATTTGATTACAGGTCAATAGATAGTTCTTATCAAGTTTTTCAGGTTTCACATATTTGGTTACAGGTCAATAGATATTTCTTACCAAGTTTTACCATGTTTACAAGTTCTCACCTATCCAAGTTTCACTAGTTCTCTCCAAGTTTCACTAAACACAAACCTTAATTNGGATATTTCTTACCAAGTTTTTCTAGGTTTGACATATTTGATTACAGGTCAATAGATAGTTCTTATCAAGTTTTTCAGGTTTCACATATTTGGTTACAGGTCAATAGATATTTCTTACCAAGTTTTACCATGTTTACAAGTTCTCACCTATCCAAGTTTCACTAGTTCTCTCCAAGTTTCACTAAACACAAACCTTAATTTACATATGATTCATACGATTTAACCGCATTCACCTGACTTTGCTTTCCGATTCAACTTGTTATTCGAACTAAACACCAAGCTCAATTTATCCGCTCCATTGATTCCGATTTTAAACCTCACATTGCACAAATCGATTTTCTTTTTTTCACTCAAATTCACTCAATTAACTTCTATATACCTAATAGAACACGAACTAACCTTGATTTACAAGCTTGGACTTCAATGGCGGAGGAATGGATGCAAGATTTTCGATTTTAGTAAGATTTAAAATTTGAAGCTAAGCTTTAATGGTGGAGGTCGTCGTCGTCGAGGAAGAAGAGAGAGAGGGATAATGATTGGATGATTTTGGAGTCATTTCATTGGTTGTCTTTTTCCATTTTATTATTTGTTTGTATTAAAATATATTGTATTTGCACAAACTTAGTAAGAGTAAGGAGTAGGATAGATTAAGTGAGAGTATGAGAGATCACTTTTTACTCATTAAGAGTATTCTAGATTATGACCCTCACTGTCAACTGTAAATCTCCAGAGTCCCTTGACCTCCGCCAACCATCGATCCTAAAGAAAAAGAAAAAGAAGATTTTTTTCGTTGCTCAACGACTACTTTCATATTAACCAAAGGTTTAGAGTACATGGATTTTTAACCACGATGCTTCAACATAAGCTTAAACCACAATAACACTGAACGGAATCTAGTATTACCTCGGAACACTATCGAAACCAACGTTACTTGATTACTCGTCCATTTCACTTTAGACCACTAACGAGGACAAATTCAATCTACAAGCTAGAGAGAATTGCTTTTTAAATCACTAACTAGAGACACAAATGCAGACTACTAAGTGAGATCCTAAAACAAAGAAAACAAAACCTAATAAGGGAGGGTAAACTTGAAAAGATAGCGATGGTCTAGAGATCGAAGTGATAAGCAGGACCAAACCGCAAAACACCAAAAGGTGGATCCTTCCCAGAGCAAATGTGTCTTCAGTGTTTAGGACCTAAACCCGAATATGAATAAGCTCCTTGAAGAGCCAATGCCACAACGGTGAGAGTAAAGCAATCCAGAACATGGTACACTCGTCCTCACCACCAAAAGCACAAAAGACGGGCTGAGCGTAGTTGCTACATCTCTGAGGGATATCAACGCCCCCATTGATGTCGTGAAAGTTGCAGCTAAGAAGAGGATCCTCCATCAAATGACTGACACAGGCCATAGACGACCACACATCACTCCGTTAATCTGAATGCACGCTCCATCGCTTTCGACCACCGTGCTAACTCGAGTTCCGACACGGGATCTCTGGACTAGGAGCGTCTCCTTTGTTTTAGCTCTGAAATCCTCATTGAAAAGTGGAAGAAGAGATTTCCTCTCAACCTAGAAGGAGCTCGGTCACCACTAAACCCCTTCACCGCCTTACCAATCTGATAGCTTCTCCAAGAGGAAACATTGAACCGAAGGAAGAAGGAGACTACATTCCTCACGCGCCACCACCTCGCGAGGTGAGTAGATATGAGAATAAGGGAAAATTTTAGATCTGTTACAGCCTTCAATCCAAAGCGCCGACTCCGCCGTGCACCACCAGCCAGATCATCTCGCCTTCCTTCCAAGCATCGTCGCTGCTTCCACTCAGGTCAGATCTAGAGGGAGGCTTATGAAGGCTCACAAGGTAAAGCATATCAAATAGCTTAAACGGGGAGACGGATGAGTAAAGGAAAAAGAAGGATAAGGTAGAAGGAAAGCCGACACCAGCAACAGACGGCCACCGGCGGTTAAAGCGAAACAGTCGGTTTGCTCTCTCTCTCTCTCTTTGTTTTTCTTTTTTATTTGTTGAAAAAGAAGGATCTAGAGAAATGGCTTTAATACCATGTCAATTTTATGTATCTTTTATTTTTCTATACTTTACATATTACGGGCAATAAAATTTATACGACTCTACATAAGTTATAATTGGAAGCACTATATACGTAAAAGAGAAATTTAAGGAAATAACTAACGTATGATCAACGGCTCTTTGATATGCATTTAGAATCTTCTAGTTCTTTCCATCTTTTCCACACTAGCAACTAACTCCAAATAAGTTATTTCAACTGACTATAGATGATGCTTAAGAGATATATTATACAAGCAATTTTCTCTTGGATGTCATTATAGGAATCTTCCGAATTTGTATAATATCCTCGACAATCAAAATATATGTTTCTGGAAGAGCTACTTATCGATCGTCTCCTAGAAAATAAATTAAAATCTACATTAGTACTCTCAAATTTGCATCAGTCATACCAGATTTTACTAGTTACACCAGTCTTTCTTTACCCAGTTTTGCTAAGTTATAGTACTAATTTTTTTTCCGTCAAAGTTATAGTATTAAACGAAAACATTAATCTACTTACGCTTCACTACGCATAAACCTTCATCAGACATTAATTTTCAATTCAATTTCCTAGTCGATATTAACTAACCCTAGTTTACCAACACCAATTTTAAATTGATTTGAAATTTCTGAATTACAAATACAATTTTCTTCTTTCTGTATACCCTAATCAAGCTCAAATTTATTAAACTCATTCGATTTACCTAGTAGAAGAGGAGTTGGACTGAATTTTGAAGATATAGCTTCGATGATGGAGGAAAGATGACAAGATATTCTGCTTTTGTTCCATTGTGAGGAAGAGAGATGGGATTACGAAAGAAAAGGAGAAAGAGGAGAGAAAGGTTGAAAATTTCATGTTTTACATGAAGACAAAATAGGATTTACCACCTTTATTACGAGTATTTTATTGCAAGTAGAGAGTATTGTTAGATTCATCGAGGATGTGAAATTGGTTTTTCACTTTTAAGAGTATTCTAGATTTTGACACGTCCGTCAAATATTATCAACTATGACCTTCCTCTATAGCGAAGAGAAACGAAACGTAAAAAGAAAAAGAAAACGCTATTCTGCTAAGTAAAAAAAAGACCATTAAGATTCGCCATGCGTCCCAAGTTTTGAAGCAGTTATAATAAGCTTCTGGTTTCACGTAATAGCCTAAAGCAGCCGCATTAGTTAGAGAAGAGATAGATCCGGAATGATAAGTAGACTCCATGCTAAGATCTGAAGAGCTCCTGCACGTTGCTTTGTTCCTAGAAGCCACAAGATAATCTTACCGCATTTTGTACGTGAAACGCTCCTACCTGGTTGTCCCTGCATAAGGCCAAGCCAGACCTGGGGATGGATACATATTGGCTCAAGTATAAACCTACAATGTAATCGAGTGCCTATCTTCAACTGTTAGATCAACCATCAGTTATTGTGCATCAGCCTAAGAGAGAACGATCATGATGGGGAAAATGCTGAAGAATGATGCCGATGTGATAGATCATGAGTGCCACATTCCACAAAATGTAATGTTATGTTACTGATGAAATGAAGATGAAAGGCCCTTTGGATGGCATCATGTTATGTTATTTCCTAGCTAACATAGCAAATGGAGTTTCATTAGTCAAGATGATGATTATGAATCCCACAGAATAATGCGTTAAAGCAGCAAGAAGAGAAACAAATAGCAAACTGAGCTACTATAGAATTAAAAACCACACTGAGAATGCATGTATAGCAATGATAATAGAAGCTGAAACATGTTATGTCGATGAGATAACACTATATGCATCCATCACATGAGAAAGAAGCAAGATAGTGCTTAAAATGCGGAGAATGGAAATGGATGCAATGCTGACTGCCTGCAAGATGCATCCTATTTATGCAGCTGTTGGAAGATAAAGAAGAGAGTACATCCCTCTTCAAGGCCTACTGATATGTCACGGCTCCTTGAGCTCCATTTGCACTCGGGGAAGGGAAGAAGGAATAGCCACCGCCTTCCTTCCTCTTTCCAAATGGATTTTTTGAATATGTATCATTGGATTAAGAAGAAACAAAGGAAAGAAAAAAGTAGGCATATTAACGTATAGAAGAAATTGCATTCTTTCGTTAAAAAAAAACAGACTGAGTGTCTAAAGGATATTGGATCCTCATGCCAACAGATCCAGAACTTGGAATTACAGCTCCTTGCAAATTATGGTGAACGTTAGTAGCACTACTGACATCCTGCAAATGTCAAATTAGAATCGTTTAACATTACGTAAGAGTAAGATAGTAATGTCTGGAGCGTAAACAAAGATAGCAGAGACGAGAGATTAACCTCGAATTCAATAAAGCAAACTGTATGCCTTTCTTGCCTCAGAATCTTCATTTGCTTGAAACCAGGTTGCCTGCAAAAAGTAATTACATTTGACCAAAGGATTCTTGACAACAGCCAAGGTTTGTTTTTAAAAAGCAATTGACATGAGATATGTCAATCAAGCAAACAGATACTCACGCGCTCAACAGACTCCTCAATTCTTCTTCGTTTATATTCTCCCCAAGATTACCAATAAATAAGGTATTGCATGGAGGATTGTCCTTAATATTCTGCAACCCGAAAGAAATAGTAAACAGGATGAGACACAAGATCACCAAACCTAGGCTAGATAGACGTCAAACTGTGCACAAATTTACGAAAGCTGTAGCAAATACAGAGTAGTGCACAGTGTATTTAAATAAGGCAACTACTAAAGTTCCAAACTTCCAAAACACAACCACCCGAGGGTACAACATGTAAGATATGTGGACTGAACTTCGAGTTTGTAAATAGTAGACTATGATATCAAATACCAGTACCTCATGGACTCTAGGGAGATAAAAGCACAGCTATATAAATAAAATAAAAAATAAAAAACAAAACTGCATATTCACCTGGACTGGCACATATGAACTAGGAGTCGCTATAGGTGCGGGCGCAGGAATTGGTACAGGGGGAGCATGATAACCTGCATATGGGTCATATGGTGGAGGTGCAGGTGCCATATACCTGAATCAAAAACAGAAACTTTATACCAGATAAAACGTTTGAAACCATAGACATGAAGAAGAATCAAATGCCTCACCCATGAGGTGGACCCCACACTGGAGGCGGTGGAGGGTGGAAGGGAGACGGACTATAAACAGAGTGTGTGCAGTCACCACCAGTTCGTAGGCGCTTACTTTGATCATAAGCATTTGAGTCCCCAACTATTCCTACAGAAACATAACATAGTTCAAAGGCGACGGTGTATGATTGGTATTGGTACCGATATGTAAGAAACTAAATAAAGGGAGGAGCGTAATGGGACCTCATATAAATGCAAAGAACTGTATCTAAAATGATTCAGTAAAAAGATGATGCCGTAGATATAAAAATAATAAGAGCCATCTTATGTCATCAAGGGACAACTAACCTCTTTTAACAAAGAGATTCTTCTTGGCCATTTCGGTATGTATCACAGATTTTGACTCGGCATCAAATACCAGATGCTACAAGCCAAAAACGACATATTGGTCATAAATTGAAAAAAAAAAGGTTTGACTAGAGCCAACAAAGAAGAGAAGTAGACAGAGACCTGAAGGGTATCTTTGGCTGCCATTGCATACTGCGCCGTGGAGAAAAGAGCAAAACCCATGGGTTTTTCTCCCTTGAAGTTCACCTGAGAAGCCTCATAACCAGGAAACCATCTTAAGAGATTCAGAAGCTCTCTCTCTTTCACATCATCGGGAAGCCCTGCGATGAAGATTGTCCGAAGCTGACAAAAAGATTAAAAAGCTTGTGTAAGATATCATGGCTTCTCAAAATCACGAAAGTTTCATTTCAGATGCAGGTATACAACAATATAACTACTAAGAACATACATGCTTAAATCAATTGCTATTTAATATATGACATTACCAAACACTCTATTACCATCTAAAATTCCCCAAAAAACATTGAAGTATTAGCTTAGTGAACAGACAAAGGGGTAAGAAGTTTTGTGAAATTCTTGATCAAAGGAAGTAAGAGCAATTTAATCGATTCCTTAGCAATATCGTCGCCTCAAGAGGCTAAACAAAAATCTCAACTTTAGACAAAATCAAAGAAAGCCCATCTCAACATATCACAAGAACTAACAGAGAGAGAGAAAGAGAGAGTTGTAACCTCGTCATAAGGAGGACGATTGTGGTTGTCAATTACAACAGGAGGAGGAGGAGGAGGATGATGATGTGCGGGCGGTGGATGCGGAGGAGCAGCTGATGAGACTGCGGCGGGAGGAGGAGGAGCTCCTGCCGGAGGCCACTGCTGGTGGTAAGGGTGGATTCCGGCGCCTGCCATTGCGATGGAGAGAGAAGGAAACCCTACCGAGAGCGAGAGAGATCTGCGGAAAAGTTGACGACGGGCGTATGAGTAGACTTATATTTTAAGTCACATGTTTCTCACGTGAACTGTGTGCTCACTTTTGTCTTCTCTCTTGAAAAAGATAAAGATATATGTTTCCTTTTTTCAAATATGTGGTGAAACATGCTAAAGATATATGGGCTATCGGTAAGAATTGTAACAGTATACTGTGATTATTGTAGGTTTTAAGCCGTAAAAGGGTTGACCGTAAAAATTGTGGTTGTTGCTTTTAAAAATTAATCAAAGTTTGTGTAACATCCCGGTTCACCTGGCCAAGGTCTTTCCCAGATCTGTTAACTTCTCTAACTAATTTCTCCTTCACAAACAATCTCCCAGAGCATTCTAATAAAATTTTAAATTAAACTCGAGTCTAAAACATCCATCACAAGGACAAATCCATCTTGTTGCTAGGTAGAGCTCAATATGTGAATAGAGTCTCCTAGCCACAGTAAAGAACATAACAAAACTAAAAGGGTACTAAAACCAAATCAAGATATGGAAAACAACTTAATTAAAAACCCGGTCCCAAACGAACAACCCAATTTCTCCATCATCCGTCCAGCTGCTCGTCATACTCACCTGCAGGGACAAAAGGGGGAGGGACGAGGGAAAGAGAGGGGTGAGTGACAGGGGAATCACCTAGTGAGACATGGAATTACTAGAGACGCAACACCGCAGAACAGACTTAACATGCATTCACAGATAACATAGAATTAGCACCAAGCATACACCTATTGTGTCACAAGCATACATGACATCCAAAGATGTCCTAGACAAAACCCCCGGTTTTCTCCACAAACGCCTTAACCTGTCAGCAACCACCACAGTGACCGGCTATCACACTCTCCGTCTCCCCGGTTTGTGTGGACCCAAGGCTTTCTTTCACTTCTCCGGGGGCGA
>OVAN01013082.1:0-13155 GCA_900406275.1 Anastatica hierochuntica
CACTATCACTTACATGCTTAGATAGGCAACAAACGAGAGTTTAGCCTTGTATTGTGTATGGGTGAATAGATCTCCGTCACGAGAGTGGGTTGATCGACAAAATAGGGACCCTTGGTCTAGAAATAGCTAGATCCTTTNATAGCTAGATCCTTTAATAACGCCTTATCCAAAGTCCATCACACATCTATATTGAAACCCGAACTTATGACCATCATCCCAAGATCCATCTTTATCTTATTGCATCGTTTATTTATTTAAGTCTTTAATTTTATAATTTACTTTCCTTGTCTACTTATGTTTCCTTGATTTGATTTCCTTTAATCACAAAAACCAAAACCCTCTTTTTATATTCGCTTAGCTTAAGAACGCTAGTGTATTCTTAAAGTTTGAACTTATCTAGCTTAGGTTTGCTCCTTGTGGTTCGACCCCAAAGTACTACAATGACATATTAGTGCACTTGCGGATTGTGTGATTGTTAGGAAACGGGATTTTATAAATTTAAAGCTTCGTTGCCTTTTATTTCCTTAAAAAAATCGCGCAACAGCTCTAACCTTAGAAACTAAAAGATTAGAGAGTCCACCCTTAAAAAGAAAAAGAAAACAAGAATCCAAGTTATTAGTTAGTGGCTCTTAAAATTTAAAAGAAGGTTAGTAGCTTAGAAGTGTAAAAGTTTAAGAATCTTTAGTTGTCTACAAAAAGAAAGAAAAGGAATGAGTGAGTTTGGTTCAATAAAGGTTTATGGTTTCTAGATCTAGGATGGGTAATTATATCAAGTAAGAGTCTAGATCCTTAGGAAGAAATGGGGTGGAAACAATTAGAGGAAGTAAATGCTTTATATGCGTAAATTGTTCAGCGACTACCTGTATTTTGCTTATTGTCTTGCACTACTTTGTTTGAGAGAAACCACTTTAAATCGCGAGAACCCTCTTCTTTTTACACTATTTACATTAAAATCCTTCTTTGAACACCAAACCGAATTGATAAGATGCATTGCCCATTAGTAAAGAGCTCACGCCTTAGCTTAATTGAATTTAAAAAGGAATTGGCGATGGGATTGTCTATGGATGCTTAGTTTAGATTCTAAGAGTTGGTTTTGTGATGATCATGGAGAAGTACTTAGGCTATTAGATGATCTTTGCACCATTTTACTTGTTTTGAGGACATTGGGAAGAAGGCATTACTTTTCTTATCTTGGTTTTGAGTTCACACTTGCAAACCTCATTTCCGGTTTGGTCTTTGTTCTTTGCTTGAGGACAAGCAAAGGGCAAGTCTGGGGGTGTTGATGTGTACATATTTTCATGCATATTTTGATGCATTTTAGCTTAGTTTCATCCACATTTAGGTTGTAAATATTGTATATAAGTCTTAGAATGCATTAGTTTGAGTCTAGAGTCTAGTTTAGGAGATATTACATATGCATACCATTTTCTTTGCATTTGTAGGTGCAATTTCAAGATGGATTCATGGAGGTTCTAGAGGTGAATCTAATGTGGAAATGGAGCTATAAACAAAGGACAAAAGGAGCTAAACACTATGGAATAAGAGGGGATCAAACAAGGCATCAAAGAGGAACACGAAGACACAAGAAGCTGCCAAGGGAACCAGGCATCGACCCAAAGGGTGATGCTGGCTCACCTTGGGTCGATGCTGGCTTACCTTGGTAGATTGCTGCCCAACATGACCTAGCATCAACTTAGGGGTCAATGCCAGCTTACCATGGGTCTATGCCAGGTAGCATTGACGTGAAAATGACCCTTTTTAAGGCTTCATCTCTCCTTCTCATAGTATATATAGCCCCTTATGTACCAAGAACAAACATATCACAACTTATGCTTAAAAACACTTCTCTTTTCTTTCATTTTGAGATCTAAGAACTTTGTAATAACTCTTTATTTTTCTTGAGTGATTTGGATTTTTTCTCCTTCATGTCTTTCTCTAGATCTATTCTTCCAAAACCATAGGAACCCAAAGATCCATCTCTTTTCTTTGAATTTCGATGACTTTTAGCTAGTAGATCCATCTTGGATATTGAGATATGGTAGGCTAGGGTTAGATCTAAGGTTGTGATGGATGATTAGGCTAGATCTTGGCATAGATTCCTACAAGATCTAGTTTAGTTCTTCATATTTTTATGCTTGCTCATTGACGCCTAGAATGTGTTCGATGAAATGCCTGAGAGAACTAGATCTATGTCTTTTACTTGGGCCCATGAGTGTGGATGTTACTTAGGTGCTAGATGGCTAGAAGGGCTTGAGAAACACTATCACATACATGTTTAGATGGGCAACAAACGAGAGTTGAGCCTTGTAATGTGTATAGGTGAATAGATCTCTGTCACGAAAGTGGGTTCATCAATAATAGAGGGATCCTTAGTCTAGGAATAGCTTCGATCCTTTAATAATGCCTTACCAAAGTCCATCACATCTCTAGATTGAACCCGCACCCATAACCATTGTCTCAAGATCTTATCTTTTATTTGGTTAGATCCAAGTTTACTCATTTCTTGCTTTAGTTTCCTCCTAGCTTTCTTATTGCTTTCTTTTGTGAGATTTCACCATGTTTGGCCTTGACTACCATTAGATTTAGTGGAGACCCATGACAATCCTCTACTAAATCACCCTCTATACAAGAATCCTTAGTGCATTATCCTTTCTTAGATTCTACTAGTCGAGCCACTAAATCCTTGGACAACCCTAAAGTACTACGATTGACCCTGTTCTCTTGCTGGATTGAAAGTAGGGCAATAGTTTTATAAATTGTAAACTCGACCCACGTTACAAACTATGGAATCGGGGTCCATGTTTTAGATGTTCGATCCTGTCGGGCCCATGGCAGATCTCAGCTTAGTTAGCTCATCGCGTTCTCTTCTTAGTTCCAGGGCTTTCTTGCTCTTTGGGTGTGACATTCATACTTGTGGGGCTTGTGACTTTGGAAGGTTGAAGCACGCTTATCTATTGGTTCTAGTCACGCTATTGGGGCCCAGACATCCGTAGCTTTAGTAGATCAAAAACCTTTCGTCTTTGAATCCATCTTTGAGGAAATGTGGGGCTCATGGCCTTAGTAGACTATGGTCTCTGGGGTATTAGATTTACAAACTTTCAGATTTGGTATCTAAGCCCTGGGCACATGGCGTTAGAGAACCAGGGGTCCATGGTTGTTGTAACCAAGTCTAATTGTGGGCATATAGCCCTGGTGAGCCATGGGTTCATAACTGTTAGACTATGAAAGTCTAGTAATGTGAGACAAGGTCTTGCCAATTTTACACTTTATGAGTCACAAATTCATAAGCGCTTAATTGTCAAGCCTTAGGCACGATTTGATCATGTTTTGTTACATAGATCAGTCGGACAGTTGGTCTGTGGCATAAAGCCTTAGTAGGCACAAGGTTTTATTGGGCAAAAAGCCTTAGTAGGTACAAGGCCTTGGTGAGTAACGTGATCTCGGTGGGCACTAGGCCTCTAGGCACACCTGCATGTTTGGACATTTAGTCCTTAGGCACGTAGCCTTTTTGACACTTTGTGTCTTAGTTTTTGTTAGTTTTATTGTCACCGACCGATTTTATGTTTTTCTATGAGTCGGGTACTAAAATTAACAGGGGTGCACATGTTCCATTACTTTTGCTAACTAATAGTTTTGATGCATTGCATCTACCACCATTAGGAACCCATCCGCATTTCGCCATGGCGTTTTGATCATGGCTATTAGGAGCTCGTCCGCATTAGATGGACCATAGTTAGGAGCTAGTCCGCATTGTATGGATTTTTACCATGGTTAGGAGCTTGTCCGCATTGCATGGAAAATGGTTAGGAGCTTGTCCGCATTGCATGGACCAGAGTTAGGAGCTTGTCCGTATTGCATGGACCATGGTTAGGAGCTTGTCCGCATTGCATGGACCATGGTTAGGAGTTTTTCCACATTGCATGCATTTTTAAAATTGGCTTATTGACTTTGGCGGGTCTAGGGTTGTACACTATTCCCCCCCCCCAAAAAAAAAGGAAGTCGCAAGCATCATTGATGCTTGCGGATATCTCTATTTAGATTGCCCGATTATCCTTGGTTATTACTAACCTAGGTTTTCGTGGTCAACCCGGTTCACAGTATCTAGGTTGGGTCTAGTTATTTCCACAGGCGTTTAATTTATACCGGCTTTTCTTTAAAAAGAATCGCTTAGGTAATAAATCAATTTTTTACTGAAAAATCAATTTTTACTCTAGACTTGCATTTGCATCATGGACGGTCAAATATCGAAAAACCAAAATCAAAATCCCCCTTACTAGGGCCCCACAGTTTGTTGGGCACCATTGTCTAGGATTTTGTTTACCTTGATCGATCCCCGTGCTCCCACTAGGCTCGTCTTTTGCATGTGGCCTTGCCCCCTCTGACTGGTATGCGTCATTGTTCTTCAAGGGTTACTTTCTTTGTGCAATGGCTCGACCAAGATTTCCATGGTTGCGGCCATTGAGCGGGGCATTTGAGAGATGGCTCTGAGGGTCGTATGGTAGCATGAGCGAGTCCATTCCTGATCTCCTCTGATCTCTCTTATTCCCAAAGGCATTCTGGAACTTCAAGGATTGGTGTAGCGTCGATAGAACGGCCTCCAAATCATATATCCAGGGCCTCCCCATTATTTCGTTTTACACCAATGGGCAATCCATAATGACGAACTTGGTCCTTTGGTTGATACCACCGACGTGTACTGGTAGAGTTACTTCTCTAATGGATTGCTTCACTTCGCCACTGAATCCGATTAGAGAAGAGGACTTTCTGGTGATCTCTTCCTCGTCCAGTCACAAGCCTTCGAAGGCGTTGGTGAAGGTTATATTAGTTGACCTGCCATTGTCGATGAGGATAGGCCTCATGACGTAGTTTGCAATTTTTAATGATATCACCAAGGTATCATGGTGTGGAGTTATCACTTCTTCTTTCGTGTTGGTGGCGAAGCTTAGTACACCAGGGTCATCTTTGTGTTATTGGTTAATCGGCATGGCATCTACTCCATGGTGGATCTTGGCAGCGCGAGTGCTTCTCTTGGCAGCACAGATTGTCACTTCGCGTACCTTTGATCCGCCGGTGATGAAGTTGATGACATGATCTTGCCTTGGCGAGTCAGGCCTTGGCCCCATGGGGATGTCATTCTTGGTTTGTTCGTGAATGAGCGCCTTTTCTTTGTTTGAGAGAAACTCTCATAGGTATTCCTCCCTGAGCAACGCATTCACTTCGAACCTTAGCGGGAAGAAATTCTCCGTTAGGTGACCGTGGTCGCTGTGAAAATCGCATCATTTGGATGTGTCTCTCTTGTGCTGAAGGGCCCACATTTTCACTGGCCACTTGACTTTTCCTGACAATTGTCCAACCTGGGTCACTATTGCAGCTGGGGATATCATCATGTTTGATATGTCAGACAAGGTCATGGGCACATACTTCTCTTGCACTGCTTTTGCTCAGAGCTTTGACCATCCTTTGGAGCCACCTTTCGCGGACTTTTCAGAGCCAGGCTAAGTGTTAGATTTATCTTCCCTGGTGGTCTTTGAGGTGACCATGCGCTTTGGGATGGTTTTAGTGCGCTTATTGGGCTTGATAGACTAGATCCTCCTCACATTTAATTTGGGCCCAAGCTTTGGAAAATACACCCTTCATAGTGTAGCAGGGATATTTAGTGACGTCCTTGTATAGGTCAATGTCGACCAGCAGTCCTTGTCTGAAGGTTGAGATGGTAGTGAATGTGATGCAGTTAGGAACCGACACTTTCTCTCTGTTAAATTGGTGGAGGTACTCCTTCAGGATCTCATGTGGGTGTTGCTTTATTCGATTGAGATCGTCAAAGGTGCGTCTTAGAATTCGGCTGCTAGCAAACTGTTCGATGAAGTGGTCAATTAGCATAGCGAAGGAGTCAATGGAGTCGTTGGCCAGGTTAGATTACCACAGTATTGCTGGGCTTGTAAGGGTTACTTCAAATCCTTTGCACATACAAACTTCCAAGGACTCAAAGCCGATAGGGGCGGTGAGAATGCGTTCGCGATACTGCGAGATGTGCGTATCTTGATCAGCGGTCCCATCATATAGCGTCATGATCGGCCAGACGAACCTCTTGGGGACTTCGCTAAGGGCGATAATATCGAAGAAGGACGTATATGCGTAGGACTCAGGAGTGGTCTTAATAATCGGTGGAGCTACTCCCGGCAGACTCTTCATCATATTCTCCATGGTTTCTAGCCTTCCCGCCAGCAGGGATTCCTGGCCAGGGGCCTCGTTAGCGTTTTCCACGTAGGATCGGCTAGGGTCGTTATGATGTTGAGAGATAGGGGTTCTGATTAGCCCTGAGCTTGGAGTTTGATGCGTTCAAGCCTCCTTAGCGAGCTTCGTTAGCATTTCGCCTTGTAGCTGCATCGATGGGACTCTCCTTTTGAACCTGGCACGCCTTCCATCGTCTTCGTCGCCAATGTTGGGTGTATGAGCGTCTTTCTCTGCCGCCACAGCTTTGAGAATCGCGTTCTCATCTTCTAACTCCTTCACTCGAGCTTTGTTTTGTCTTAGCTTTTCCGCGATCAGCTTGTACTCTTGAAGCTTCGCCGCGATCGCTGCGTCGTCAGCTGTCTTGGGTGTTACCTCCTCGGTTGAGTTGCATATACTTCCTCGGAGGTGGATTCAAGGTTTTTGCTAGTTTCTTGCTCGGATGAGCTGCTTGATTCGCTCATCTTCACTCTTTTGTTCTTGTTGAAATTTTCCCCTCCTTCTAGCGCCAAACTGTTTTGGGTTTTTTTTTGGTGATTCTTCAATGGAGAATACCAAGAACAAAAGATATCAAAGATTTTGATAGACGAAGCAAAGAAATGTAAAACGATTCTTCTTTATTTATGAATAAGAGATCGATTACAAGTGTTTGTGTTTGTGTCAAAGGTCTCGGATCTCTAAACTAGGGTTTTTCCCTTTGTATTTATTGTTTACGAATAAGAGTGTTTCTATATTTCTTTATAGATAACTTCTATATTCGAGTCTATCTATACAATAAGATATATTTCCCTAACTCATTAAGGTATTTATCCTTATCTCTTAAGATTTAAATAGACTAAGGGGGATACTCGCCCTACCTCGACTATGACCTCGGCTTGGCGGCCTATCCTTGGCTATGGCCTAGGTTTACACATTCAATTAGGACGTTTGTTTATGTCTCTTAGGTCTAGCTATGGCGAGACGCTAAGGAAATAAAATTACTCCCAACCGACATTACGATTTTCTAAATTTTAATGAGTTAAATAGAATTGATTTGGCGTTTTCAATGAAATCTTATTTTTCAATTGCATATTATGTAAATCACACATGAAGTAGTGATTTATTTTTAAAGTGTACTTATGTTTTAATAAGATAGATATATGATGAGAATTGTCATATTTTCATTTTAGATTTAATATTTATCAGAATTACTTATAATTATATTTTAACAAATTTTACAAATTTTAAATGATTAAAATGTAAAATGAAAAGAGTTTCTGAAATTTTATTGTAATTAAAAACAAAATATAGAATTATAATTCAAATAACAAATTATGAAAAGATATTGTGATTTTAAAATTTTAATGAGTTAAAAAGAATTGATTTGACGTTTTTATCCTTAATGAAATCTTAACTTTCAATGATATATTATGTAAATCATACATAAATAAAAATTTGTTTTCATTGTGTACTTCTTTTGTAATACTTCTTTTGTAATAGGATAGATGGTATCTTAATTAAAGATGCTTTGCACTTATTATCCCATATTTACGTTTTCATGCTTAACAATTCATTTCACACAGAAAAATAACATAATTTTATCCAATATTTACGTTTTCATGTGTCGACCGATACCTACGCGAAGGAATACACATTTAATTTAGATGACAACAATGTTATAGATAAAGAATTACGGGAGAGTTATTATATTAGACTCACGGTCATGTTGATTTCCAGCAAAGAGAACCAAGTGGCTCACGTTAATGTTCTCTTCTCAATTCTCATATATTCCAATAATTTATTAATTTACACTTTGAGAAAATTTGCGCTAGATCTTATTAGATTTTCTTTCATAATTTTTTTATAAAATGTTTTGAAACTTTATTTATATATTTTTCCCACTAAATTTTCAATTTCCTATTTTATCATATATTATATGTTCAATATATAAATCTTAGTATTTTTCCCCGAATGGCTACTCATAATCTTAAAAAAAAAATTAATTTACAAATATGTTTTAAATGAAATTCGTAAAAAGACATCATTTGATTGCAATATGTATTAAATAATTATATATAATATGAATTGAGAATACTACCTAAATAATTAACAATATGAACTGAAAACCCTATTTGTAGAATTAGAAGAATCCAAAATTTTTTTTCCATTTAATTGTATTAAATTAATTATATCCAGATGTATGCATTTGCGTCTTTGACCGACCGATGTATCGTAAAATCTGATTTGTTCTTTTGAGATGACACTTAATTATTTTATCAAAAATTTCCATCATTTTAGAGATAATAATTCAATTTTAAACTTTAAATTTTTAATAATAACCTTAATAGAATGACCTTTCATATTCTTTAATTAAAACATTAATCTCTTAAAAAAAGTAATGACATTTTGTTTTCGTGGACTAAATACCGGTTTAACAGATTACACATTTAATATAGAAATAAATTTTATTAAATTTTAATGACACGTATCATCTTTACATCAACCGGAAAATGATGATGTGGCACATTGTAGGAGAGAGTTGGCCAACTATTATATTATAGATTTCGTTCAACACTGTTTAAAATATAACGTTATGGAACACTATTCATTGTGCATTATGCAATGGACCTCCTCACCCACCAGAATAGAAGGTCGTCTTACTTTTTTTCATGAAATTTGGTTCACATTAAAAAAAAAATTGACATTTATAAAATGCACCAATTTGATATATTGTTCTAGAAAACGAAAATAATAATAGTATATTATTATGAATATATGAAAAATAGAAGAATTAAAATGATTATAAAAATTAAGTTGGTGTTATGGAATTATTATTTTAAACGGAAACCATATTTAATAGCACATTTCCCATTATTTATTTTTTGATTAATTTTTCATAACCTCTTTAAATAGTTGTTTTATTTTAAATAGATTAAATATATACTTTAGTACCAATGTTCTTTATCTCGTAATTGAATTTACGCTTTTATCAAAAGAAAAAAAGATTGAGTAATGTCGTAACTTTCAAACTCAAGCTAATTGGGTATATATAAATTTCTCGATATCTGTTATATATTATTATTAACTTCATCTTACTTTTCTAATAAAACAAATTTTATTTTAAACGTTGAACTTCAAACGAATAAGTTAAAATGAACATATATACGATTTATTAGATTTAGTACAGGACAATGTTGGAATCAGAGTTTTTGGCTTCATTAAGGGCGAAAGTGTATTTTTGTGCAAGATTTTGACGACTCCATTGTAATACCCGGTTTTATTAAATCCTGTTCAATTAGAGAAAACCAGAAATTACTCAATCCCTCTCTTATTTAACTCAATTTTAACCTAATCAACAAATCATTTTTCCTAATCCTTTTGATGGAGCGTCGCCAGCCACCAGAACAAGTAACCAGAGAATTTTCGTGCCTTTGGAATGGGATAATCTTCAAGACTGGAACTACCCAAAACAAACATTTCAGAGAAAAACGTTCATGGAAAATTCAGGCACAAAGAATTTTTATGGAAAAACTTATGCATAAAATCTGACAGCAGTAATTTTCAACATGGTTCTTCAGGAAACAGTTCCGGCAAACTCTGGTTCTGGACTTTTGAGGAAAAATTTAGTGCAAATTCCATGTCATAACAAATTTTCACCTGGTTTTAAGAATTTCTCTGCAGGCATTCAGAATTTCAACAAGAGCCAGCCACACAAGAGAATAAGCTTGAAACCATGGTGTATCAACTTCTAGAGGGTCAGAAAATTAGCTATGTGAAAGTTGATGGGATGTATAATCAATAATAAGTTTGAATCCGTCTCTACGAATGTAATTAATCTAGATGCATAGGTGGCTCAGATAGCTGAAGCAGTTAAGAGATCCCAAACCACTCTTCCGAGGAAAGCTTTGTAGAATCTGCATAACAAAGAGTTCATGCAAGCAATTACACTTTGTAGTGGAAAAGAACTAACTCTAGTGCTTGAGAAGGGCAAGGAAAAGGAAGAGATCATCATCCTAGTGGAAGATGTTGAGGAAAATGCAACAAATGTATGTGATTCAAAAAAATTGGCCCAAAGTACGGATCGATCGATTGCTTGTCAGATCTGAAACCAACTCTTCTTCTTCATCTGGTGCTCGTGTTTATGTCCATATGGTACCATATCTAGTTCTTGCAAAAATAACACACAAGGTATTAGAAGATGCAAGATACAAAGAGCTTATTAGCGAGCGTACAGTGTGACTTCCATTGGTCGAAGCGTGTAAGATGGTCCTTGCTCTCTGAAGACAAGTGAAGAACAAGCTAAACAGCAACACCAAGCATGAAGAAGTGATCACTGAGGAATGTAGTGTTGTACTAGAGAACTGAATGTATATGAAGAAAGGAGATTCTAGTCCATTCGCTTTGTCTGCTAAAACTTAAGGATTCATTTTGAGCGTTCTTTGTGTGATTTAGGGTCCAACATCAATCTTATGCCTTTCTCTATGGCAAATAGGATGAGAATGACCAACTTCAAGAGGAAGAAGATGTCTTTTGTGCTAGCAGATCGCTCAGTTCGTATCCCTGTTGGTGTTTTTGGGGATCTTCCTTTGCAGAGGGTACATACCTATAGCTTTTATAGTGTTGTAGCTAGATGAGAAACCAAAGGAACCCATTATCCTTGGTCGTGCCTTCTTGGCTACAGCTGGAGCCATTAAGTTACACACTAGATGATATCACATACATCTCGTCATACCTTTGCATGCATAAAATACACCAAGATGATAAGTCTTAGAGCTTCATAGAACATCAGAGGAGGTTAAATCAAAATCTAATAGATGTTGTTAACAAAGAGATTATGAAACTTCTAGAGGCTAGGAACATCTATCTTATTTCTGATAGCACTTGTATTAGTCTAGTTCATGCAGTTCATAAGAAGGGTTGATTAATAGTGGTTAAGAGTTAGAAAAATGAGTTGATTACAACTAGAAATGATACAAGACATAATATTTGCATTGATTACATGAAGTTGAATGTTGCAAGTAGCAAGGATAATTTTCCTTTGCCTTATATTGATCAAATGCTTAAGAGATTGGCTAACCATACTTATTACTGCTTTATAAATGGTTACTTATGTTTCCTTTAGACTCCTATCCACCTAGATGACCAGGAGAAGACGACATTCACATGTACTTATGGAGCTTTTGCTTATTGCAGAATGTCTTTTTGTTTGTGTAATGTTCCAACTACCTTTTAGAGATGCATAAAGTCAATTTTACTGACATGATTAACGACAAAACTGAAGAGTTTATAGATTATTTTTCTTTCTATGACTCTTCTTTTTCTATGTGTCTTTCTAATTTGTGTAGGGTTTTACAATACTGCAAAGACAAGCATATGGCTCCGAAATGAGAGAAATTTTGATTTCATGGTTTGAAATGGGATTGTTTTAGATCACAAATTTTCATAGAAGGGGATTGATGTGGACAAAGCTAAGATCATTGTGATGACTATGTTGCAACCTCCTGATTCCATTAAGGGTATCATGAGTTTATTTTTGACATGTTGGGTTCTATAAAACATTCATCACTGACTTCTCCAAGATTTCTAGACCTTTGACATAAATTTTGTGTAAGGATGTGAAGTTCCACTATCATAATGATTGCATGTCTGCCTTTCTGGCAATCAAGCTAGCCTTGGTTAGCGCACCGTTTTTTCACTCTCCATATTGGGATTTACCTTTTGAGGTGATGTGCGATGCGAGTGAATATGGAATTAGAGTAGTCTCGACATAGCAAAAAGACAAGAAGCTACATGTGATATGTTATGCTATCAGGACAATGGATGATGCTCAGTGCAATTATGCCATCACTGAGATGGAGCTTGCGGTGTTGTCTTTTCTTCTGAGAAGTTTCGATCTTATTTGATTAGTTCTAAGGTGATTGTTCATCCATGCAATTCTTGGGACGAGCTTTACTTATACAAACACTGTGCAAATGAGATTTATAGGAGATGTGTTACTGAGGAGGATTGTCCAACCATTATCTTTCATTTCCATGGGTCGGTCTATGCAAGTCACTTTGCAATCTTCAAGACGGTTTTTAAGGTTCTTCACGCAGGCTTTTGGTGGCCTACAATGTCTAACAATGCTCAAAATTTTGCCTCCATGTGTGACTCTTGTCAGAGACAAAGCAATATCAGCAAGAGGAACGAGATGCCTCAGAACTTTGTTATGGAAGTTAAGGTTTTTGATGTTTGAGGAATTGTCTTCATGGGTCATTTTCCATCTTCTCACAACAATCGATAACCCCTTGTTATTGTAGAATATGTGTCTAAATGGGTTGAAGCAATTGCTAGTCCCACTAATGATTCGAAGGTTGTACTGAAGATGTTCAAGACCATCTTATTCCCATGTTTCGGTGAACCATGTATTGTGGTTAGTGATGAAGGCTACCACTTCATCAACAAAGTTTTTGATGTACTTCGAACGAAGCTTGAAGTTAAGCACAAGGTTTCTACACCTTACCCTCCTTAGACTAGCAGGCAAGTGGAGGTTTCCAACAGAGAAATAAAGAGCATTATGCAGAAGACTGTTGGAGCTTCGTGGGAAAGATTGCTCTACTAAATTGGATGATGCATTTTGGGCTTACAGAACCACTTATAAGACTTCACTTAGGACTATGCTATTTCACTTAGTGTACGGAAGTCGTGCTATCTTTAGGTTGAGCTCGAGTACAAAGTAACAAGGACACTAGAGTTGTTGAACTTTGACTTCAAGTCTGTTGTAGAGAAGCCTATGTTTCAGCTGAATGAACTCATTGAGATGAGACAAGTTGCTTATGAGAACTGTAGGAACTACAAGGAGCGTACAAATGCCTTTTACAACAAAAAATAATACCTAGAGACTTGAAACATGGAAGATGTGAGACCATATGGATCGATTGTGCCGTGGAATCGGCAAGGCGGAGA
>OVAN01013083.1:0-13155 GCA_900406275.1 Anastatica hierochuntica
TCGGAAGTTTCTCTGTCCATAAACATGGAGTATTGTTTGAGAAATTCCGAGAAGAGGTGACGGAAACTTCCGATGGAGTTTCGCTTTAGACAGGAGAACCATTCAAGGGCCGCTCCTTGGAATTGCTCTACGAATAGGTGGCAAAGGCCAACGTCTTTCTTGCCTTCCTTGAGTTTGGATCTTGCTATTGCGATCTGGAAAGACTGCAGGTGAGCTTTCAGGTCGGGAGTTCCGTCATACATTGGGATTTTCACTTTTGTGGGATTGGAGACTCTGGTGTTGGTTATGCGAGTAGTGAATGGAGTTTTTCGAGACTCTTCGAGGAGACTGTCGATCTTTGGCGCGACACTGGTCGCGTGATGGATCTGCGACTTTACCACTTTGACCTCTGCTGCTGTTTTTGCGATGTACTCGCGGAGAACGCAAATCTTGTCAAGATCGTCGCAGGTCTTTTTTCGAGATGGTTTGCGTGTCCTGCGAATAGCTCTGGCATTCTCCTCGGCCTGCTTCTCTTGCTTTACGCAGAAGATATTTTTCTCTTCTTCAGTCATGGGTTCTCTGAGCTGAGAATCCTTCCGCGTTGCGCGACCCTTAACCCCTCTTGGGTGTACGTCATCGTCTTCATCCGTGGAATCAGATTTATCGCTGAAGTCTAGGTCAATTTGCTCGGCTTCGTTATCCTCCGTTTCCTTTTCGGGATTTGGGGGATCTTCCACGTTATTCTGAGGCACGACAGGGGTGATTACATCAGGGCTTTGTCTTGATGGATTTTCCTGCGTGTTCTGGAGTAAGTCACGCAGAGTGGTAAAGTCGAGTCTTCTTCTGCGGAGTCAGGTAGCTCCACGCGGAAGAATAGTTCTATTCCTCGCGGTTAGGGTTTCAACCTGTTTAGCGAGAGAGCTAGTTAGTTTGTCTTGTTCAGCCGACTTCTGTTCAAGAGTCGAGAACATCTTTTAATCTCCTCGAACACCGTGGTGTTTGCGTCAGCGCTGACCGCGGTGTTGTTCGTCACCGGAGTGTTTCCAGCGTCGTTATTGGCACTGTCGCCATCACGAGCTGGTTGATTGTTCTGATCGTCTGTAGTCATATTCAATCTAGCGTTTTGCGGCTGCGAGTTAGATTGATCCGTACCCTAAGCGAATAGGCCCCCTCTTTCTAGCGTCAAACTGTGGGAACCAAAATTCGAACTACCGATATTCGTATTCGGAGGAAAGCATGGAAACCCTAACTTTCCTTAAGGTCTCAGATATCTGCTAAACCAACAACGACATATCAAAAGTACGAAGAAAAAACACGACGAGATAAACGTAAAAGAGAATCAAAAGAAAAATAGAGGCATAGAGATCTTATTTAAATCTGCGTTGAGTGTTACAAAAGGTGGTAAGCCGTGGCCGCGAGAGCTGTCAGCGAGTATCCTAGTTCTAACAATGTAAGACTGATAAACCTAATTGAGACGCAGCTCGCAAGCAAAAAACGAAAATAAACCTAAAGCTCTACGTATGAATTGTGAAGAAATTTCTGTGTCTCCCCTCGTTCTTCTCCTTAGCCTCTCTTTTATATGCTTTCGTAGGTTAAATTCGTTTCTTTTTCCGCCCTAGATTTGTGCATATCCTCCCGCGGAAATATTCCATTTGTCGAGAATATTCCATATCTTTACGAGTTTTCCATATTTATCTTCAAATTTTGACTTTATCGTATTTTCATTTTATCTTTCGCGAAACTCGGGAAGATCGTTAACGCAGCTGGGGCTGTTCTCGTTCTGAAATCGTAAGTGGAATTTTGTCCCGTTTTGGGTCTTCATGGGCCGTTTAGCGACAAAGTGATTTTTACGATTTCTTTCGGAGAAATCGTTCTTTGTACGACTACGCAGTGACAATTTTAGGAAATGATAAGACCGGTCGTATGGTTAAGACAATGTTGGTGTTCGACTTAACCGTTATCGTTTTATACGAACGATACAAAGTTTTTACGAAAAGTACAAGTCTTAACGATTATTGACGCGAGATTTCAACGGAGATTCCAATCGAGACAAAACAAGAAACGCTCGAACCGGGATTTGAGGGAGAAGACGATCGGGAAAGCGTGGTCTAGTCAATCGTGGGCGTCTAGACTGTGGGTTTGGGCGCCCATTGGGCGTCTAGATCGTGGGTCAGGGCGCCCATTGGGCGCCTAGACCGTGGGTTTGGGCGCCCATTGGGCGGCTAGACTTGCCGTTGTTCGTATCGCTCGTATTTTTGATGCGACGCGGCTATCTGTCGTTTATGGTGACTTCTTATCGCTCCGGAACTCGTTTACTGAGGTCTCTCGGAGGTCTCGGACGTTGATTTTGTTATTCTTGAGTTTAGTTGTCCGCGAGTGACTGGACTTTGCGAAGGGGCCGCTTATGGATTGTTAGACGCAGAGCTTCGACATTTAGTTGAGAGGAGATTAACTAGATGGCAAGAGCCTCGGAATTGATAAACCTTTCATGATTTTTATTTTCGAAGGAGAGACGATGTTTTCGTTACTCTTTTAGGCATCGATTTCGTCGTAACCGTTTTTGACCCCAACAACAACAACTCATAATCTGTCTCCACGTACGCAACACTACTCATAAACTATCAAATCGAAATAAAAACACCATTTATTAATACGAAACCGCAAAGCGGCGGGGGATTCGTAGCCACATACGGTTAGTACCCAAACATAAAAAAACGGCCATATCTGACCAGAACAAACCATAACAAAGACAAATGCCCCGAACGAGACTGCAACCTCACTCATCATCCACGGGTAGGACCGCGTCCTCACCCACTACATCACCAGAATTCGGAGCCATGTCATCTCGTACCCCCCTCCACAGCGTCATGAAGCTCGATATCCGCGGGATCCTGCCTCTTAGGGTTATCGAAAAATAGCAGAAGGGTACAATCAGATTTTAGAGCGGCAAAGATAGAACTAAAGTCTCCCTCAACGGCCTCTAGCTCCGCTTTGCGAGCGGATAGCTTGGCCTCTTCGTCCTGCCGAGACGAGGATTCTCCGTCAAGAAACATTTGAATCTCGCTCATTGCTCCTTCGATAACCGCCAAGGAAAAATCCTTAGTGTGGACGTCCATCAACGAATCGAGTGAGCTCGCGATCTTGGCAAAACAAGTGTGAGAATCGGTGTGCAAAGCGACACTTGACTTAAACACGACCTCCGCAATCCCATGACTTAATGAGCCTTCTTTGCTTTGCACCCGACGCCGCAGGTGACGAAACTCTGAGGCTTTAGCCTTTCTAGCCTTCTTCTCCTTGAGCAATGAACTCGCCATCTTCCTTAGATCTCTCTCAAGCTCGCCAACCCGAGTTTCCAACCGAGATAAGTCAAGGGAATGAGCATCCTCGATGACCTCCAACTTTCTCTCAAATTGCGATGACTTGTCCTTCGATTCAGCAAGCTTTTTCTTAAGGCGCTCAACCTCCAATCCACAGTCGTTAAGCATCCCATCGGTCAAAGATATGAACTGCACGAAAGAGAGAGTAAGAAAAATCTAACGCAAGAGGAAAAGAGACGTGAAATGAACCGTGGAACGATGCTGCGACATTGCACCTAGGCCAGAAGCTTCTAGGGGCGAAGGTTCGACCTCTACCCCTCTGAAACACCTCTTTTTCTTAGCCACCTCCATGTTGGCTCAGGCCCTCTTGCGCCCCTCCAAAGCAACGACGGGAGTGGAACCGGAAGCACGTAAGCCCAAGACGATCTCTCGCCTGGCCAAAGGTGGAAGCATCGATTAAGGCCCCTGCTCGGAATCACCAACAGGAACAGGAGTCGTCGAGGAGCTCGTCGGCTGAATCGTCCCATCTTCTGGAATGATCGGAAAAGGAGGTGGCGGCGTGGATGCGAGAACTAACGACGCAGCTGGGATCGGAGAGTTCACCAGGGCAACACTAGAAAAGCCCCCACCTCGACATCGAAATGATTTAGATCCTCTCGAAAAGCAAGGTATTTAGTCACGTGCATCGGGATATCCTTGCAATTCGGAGAACTCGAAGAGTTCCCTTGAGGGGCAGTTCCCACCGCAACGCCATTGTCTTTCCGTTCATCACAAGAGGAAGTCATGTTGGCTCGGCAAAGCTCTCAAATCAAAAGTTTGAAGAAGTAAGGAATGAATGAGGAATGAAAAAGGGAGTCCAATATTTATAAGGATTTCTCCACAATAAAATAATCGATAAAATTCATCTTTGCAATCATCTCGGCCGTAGATTTCGATCAAAACACACACCACTCACCAGCAAGAGTTGCAATCAAAACTTGCGAGCTGGGGGGCTAAATGTTGGGGTTAAAAATGGTAACATCAAAATCAACGCCCACGACTTTCGAATAGCATCGGATAATCACATCGCTTTGAAGACACGAGCAAGGTCCAGTCACCGGTGGGCGACTAGACACGGACCATGTCTAGTCTCCCATTGGCGACTACAAACAAACCATGTCTAGTCGCCCATGGGTGACTAGACTCTTACCAAAGTCTAGTCACCCGTGGGCGACTAGACACGGACCATGGCTAGTCGTCCATGGATGACTAGACTCTTGCCTAAGTCTTGGGCGACTAGACCCTTGACAAAGTCTAGTCGCCCACGGGCGACTATACACAGACAATGTCTAGTCGCCCATAGTTGACTAGACCACGTTCTCTCGATCATCTTCTCTTTCAAATCTCGGTTTGACTATCTCTTTTCGCCTCGACTGTAGTTTCCGTTAAAGTTTCGCGATAATAATCGTAAAGATTTGTTCTTTTCGTAAAAACTTTATATCGATCGTTTCAAACGATAACGGTCAACTCGAACACCGATATATCTTAACTACACGATTGGTCTTATCACTTCGCGAAACCATCACTGCGTAATCTATGAAGAACAATTTTTCCGAAAGAAATCGTAAAAGTCACTTAATCGCAAAACGACCCAAGAAGGGCCAAAACGCGATATAAGTCCGCTTACGATTCCAAACGAGAATGGGCCAAACTACGTTAACGATTTACCCGAGTTCCGCAAGAGATAAATGGAAAACGCGATAAAGTCAAGTTTAGAGATAAATATGGAAAAATCGAGAAGATAAAGAATATTCTCGGAAAAGGATATACTCGAATCACAAAAGGAATATTTCCGCAGAATGATATACTCGAATCGAGGGCAGAAAAGGAAAACGGGCTGACCTACGAAGACATATATAAGAGGGACGAAGGAGAAGGGTGGGGGGACACATAAATTTCATCACAACTTAGCATTTAGAGCAATTAGTTTATTTTTCATTTTTTAGCGAGCTGCGACTCAACTAGATTTACAAGTCTTACGCTGTTAGAACTAGGATACTCGCCGACAGCTCTTGCGGCCACGACATATCACCTGTTGGAACGCTCAAACGCAGATTTGGAATAAGATCTCGATTGCTCAACTCTGTTTTCGATTCTCTTTTTATTATTACTTCGTCGTCTTTTATTTCATATTTTGATCTCTCGTTGTTTGGTTTAGCAAAAATCCGGGACCTCAAGGAAAGTTAGGGTTTCCTGGCTTTCCTTCGATTATGAAAATTGATAGTGCGAATTTCGGTTCCCACAATACAGGAGCCAAAATTATGTCAAGGAGAATATGGAAAAATAAGTAAGTATGCTTATTTCTTCTCTGTATGTTTTTTCAGGTCTCTCTATCTTAATACATGTCTATATTTCATCTCTATCTATTTGTTTTTATTAGATTTGTGTAGTCAGTTCTCATATGTTGGATTAGATTGAGAACACATTCCCAGTGTGGGGTTATGATGACGAGGGCGATGCGTGTGATTGAATCTCCAAAGAGATATATGGTCAATTTTCTATTGGTATCTGTAAGTGGAAAAAGTCCCCCTGGTCGGTGATTGGTGTTAAGAAAGAAACTGTGAAGTCGGAGAGTAAGGAGGGGGTTGAGAGGAGCTTAGAAGAAAATGATGTAGAATGTTCCAAAAGAATTAAACTTAAGGATGATGGGCCGAGCGCTTTGGAGGCTATGAAAAGCCGCATCAACCTCTCCTTTAAAACTCTTACCGCAACAATAGCTGAAATATTTAGTGATAAAAAACAACTGATCAAAGATGTTGTGCATAGGGTTCTGCATTGGAAGGTATTGTCTTGGATGCGAAGGATAAGGTATATGCATTAAAAGGGATTGTCTCAGAGGTGAAGGATAAGAAGGAAGATGGTGAGCATGTGAAGTCTAACGAAGAACCGAAGGAAAAAACACCAGTTGATTAGCAATTGAAGTCTAATGAAGAACCAACTCAGGAGGATGAGGCTCACAGGCACGACAACAAGACCACTATAGAAGCGTGTATTAGTACCAATCCTTCTCTGAAGCTTAAGAAAAAAAAAAAGAGAGAAATGTTTCCAAAAACTAATCTTGATGTTGTTCTTATCTTCGTTTCATGTGTTTGATCTTGTTGCTTTGTTTCATGTGCTTGATCTTGTTGTGTTCATAACTATGCTACTTTGGTTGTTTTAAGTTTATTGGATACTTTGAATATGGATCTCGGTTTTAAGAATGATTTTATGTTTGTTTTATGCAGGAAATGCATAGTGAGAGTGTTAACAGTGGCGTTGAATGATGTAGGGTCAAGTTTTACTTCAATTAAAACCTCGCTGCAAGTGTATAGCATCCGCAATAATACTTAGGGATCAAATCCACATGGACAATAATACTTAGGGATAAAACTTAGGGATCAAATCCACATGGACTAGTTATTCACACTTAGAACTTATATGACTTCAGACTAAGTTAAAAACAAAATATGCAAGGGTTTCTTTGGTTTTTATGGTTTTATGAATGCAAATGAACCTACTCTACATGCCAAGATACAAAGGATAGATCAATGATATGATATGCATCAAACATAATTCTTCAGTCTAGAACACAACCACTAATGTAAATCCTCTACACTTTCGAGGTTCAGGATTCTATATTTAAACCACCAAGGTACAACGCCTTTTGGATGGCCTTGTAGAGACTAAGTGCGAATTAAATCGATCAAGGATGATTGTTCATGATTCTAAGTAGATCCACTTTCATTGTCTACTTAGAAAGACTCATCAAATACTAGTTCCAACACTATGTCAAGCCTTTTCGAATGCATACTACTTCATATCTACCCACTAACTGGCCTAGGAAGCAAATAACATTATTGTTCAAGCAGAGATGATAACGTTATTGATAAAACCTAGCCGTTTAGTAATCCTATTTAAGTAAACTCATTAACTCCTTGTAATCTACTGCCTAAAATGCAAACTAATAGATCAAAGAAAGATGGATGTATTGAGATGAGATGGATCCTTTGGAGGTTAACAAGGGGAACGATCCCAAAGGGCATCATCCCTGCCTTCAAAACAAAAGGTAAATGCAACTATTTATAGTACAACTTCAGTATTAGGTCAAATGAGTAAAACGGGCCTTAAGGCCTCCAAATATTGAGCTTCGTGTAAAGGGGCCTTGAGTTTAGTTCTTGGGCTTTAAAAGGCTTGGGGTAGAGCCACTTGAGTCTAGAGAATATCTACTTCGTAACCAAAATGGTTTTCCTTTTCTTTTGGTCTTTCTTTGCACCATTCATCTACGAGACAGGTAGACTGTTCTTCAGTGAAATTGGTGTAACTCTTTGTCCACTACTCTAAATGATGTGAAACCACCTTAATATAAAAGCTAACTCAAATATTTAGCTCCTGTACAATTTTCATCGAAATCCATTAAGGGAAATGCCATAATCTTGGACGATACTTTTGATGCTAGGAAATTGTCTAAAAACTGACTTTGGTCCATTTAGCTCCACAATGCTCCATAATACATTGATCGACCTGAAATGACTTGAAATGCCATAAATAGAGGGATGCTACTTATAATCGTTTAGAATTTCATAAAAACACCAAGAAAACATACTAAAATCCTAAGGAAAAGTTTTAAAAAATAATGTTGTTATCAACTCCCTCAAACTTAGCTTCTAGCTCATCCTCGAGCTAAGAAAATGAAGAATAGAGAAGAGTTTTGAAAACTTGCCTTTGCTTTTTGATCCAATTCACAACTTAGAATTTCGTGATCCACTAACACTAGAGTCGACATTAGATAGAACCTTCAGTAATCAAAACAAATCTAGCAACATCCCTGATTCAGCCACGATCAACAAGAGTGACCCAGGATCTCCAACACCATTCCATAGAATCTACAACGTGCAGTCTCTTCGAGGGAGTATCTATCAAAGAACACATAGACTCAACTCAAACGAGATCATAAAATATTTCAGCCCACAATTGATTCATTTCCTCTTCCTTATTCACTTTTAAATATTTTTAGATGCTGATTTCTTCCTACTTTTCTAGGGTATCAATTTATTTTTTCTATCAGCCTCTAAGAATCGATTTTCTCTATTTTTCTAGGGTATCATTTTAGTTTTTTAATCGATCACATTATTTTTTTCTTTTTAAGCACATTCGACTTCTAATGGTTCCAAAATTCACGATATGCATAAGCACTTTACTACAAAAATTTTATTAAGGAAGGAAGAGGAGAACCGTAGACTTAATTATTGTCATGACCAAAGAGGAATTTGATTTAATGCATACCAAACCCCAAGAAGAGAAAATTAAGTTCATTTAAATGTTGAGTGGCTAAGGATTACCTGGATATCAAGTGATATGGTGCCTCAGTTACCTGATCAACCTACGCTTTTCCGATTGTTAAAACTGCAGTCAATCATTAACACTATGGGCACTAGTCATAAATCACGTGGTTAGTTAAAATCTATGCTCGTTGCTTGACTATTTTGACTCAATAAAAACGTTTTTGCTTTAAAATTTTTGAAAACGACTCAAAAGGAAATAAAAAGAAGCATTAATAACTATAATAATCCTCCCGGACTTAATTTACATCGTCATGGTGTAAAATTACGTGAGGAAGGTACTAAAAACTAATGTAAAATGTAAGTAATAGGAGTTATTAAGCCGCTAGTCGAAATTATGGAGATATGAACGGTCAATTATGATGTTTCGGTAAACAGAGATGATGTTCAATGGTCCGTTTTTGTAATCCGGGAATATTTCTCCGACCAAAATTAAAAATTACTACAAAATGGTAAATTTGGTTAGTAAAAATGAAGTATAAAGGTTGGAGATCGGACCAATATTGATGTGGCCATGTTTGGTCTCATCGGAATGCTCAAACTGGGCTGGTGCGATTCTAACCGTTTCAAGGCTGGTTTTTCTTGAGAAACACCTCCTTCATATGCTACTAAGTAGTACATTTTCAATTTCTTGGTGGTGCTTGATTTGGTCTTGGCAATGTTTTCTTCAGTTACAGGCCAATCCATTGCTCCAAAATGAAGTATGAGCGCTTCAAAATCTGCTAAGGCTGTTCAACATAAAATTCCCACTTTATTTGGGCGTTTTAAGCAGTAGGACTTGGTTCAACTCCTGGATAAGAGTTCTAAAGATCCCGAATTCGTCAGTTTTATGTCCCGTTGAGCCAAATGTCGATGAAGATCTCTGCCAGTCACTTGCTCACGTTTTTATGAAATTATTTGAATATGTTCAGCTGGTGTGGAAGTTAGTTTGGCTTAGATTGCTCTTGAGGTGCTCTGGATGTTGTCTAAATCCTGTTGATCGCGTTTTTGAGCCTTTGAGTGTATGTGAAGAATGACTTTTCCTTGACTAGATCATTCATGGCTGAAAAAGAATATTTATTCTGAACATAACACTTCTTGGCATGAATTAAAAATCAAATTCTTTGTTGGAGTTCCTTTTGATGTCCATATTCTTGCCATTTCTGCTCCATAGGCTCACCTTTGTGTTTAAGGATCTTTAAGGAGGTTTTAAAACCATGAAATTTCTCTTAGATATTGTGTGAGGTGCTAGAAAAAATTTGGTTTATTCTGTTCTTGGCGGTCATGAATTGGCTAAGTTGCAAGAATTGCTCAGTATAGGCTTCTTGTAGCTCCAAGTGTGTATCCTTGTGTTCTTCAGGTTTCAACCTTGAAAATAACCATTAACTGGTGCATATATGTTGAATTGATGTGATTACCTTGAATGTTTTAAGTTTCTCCATGATCTGGCCAAGCAAAATGAGAAAACGGACGTTCATAACTGTTTTTCTCGGCCATATGCTTTTCCGGATGGGTAATGGGTTGGTCAAGATGTGGAAATGGATGGTCTGGATGGGGAAAGGCTCGGGGAATGGTTGGAATAGATGGCGGAGAGTGGAAGACTGGAGTTAGAAACGGGAAGGCACGCGGCCAGCGGTGGTGATGAAGTGCCACGACCGATTGAGGCACATTGGCCGTGACACCGGTCGGGGGGAGGAAATGGGACGGCAGCCGGTAATGGAGCTCCAATAAGCCGGCGCTGGAGGTTGGTTGGGGTGGCTCCTGGGATCGGTTGACGGAGTTTTTGTGACCAGGTTTTGAAAAAAGAGGGGCGGCGGTCGGTCCTGAGGTTTAGTTTAGGCGAGGCAGGTTTGGAGCTGATACCGGGTGGCAGAGCTCCCAAGACCGGATTTTGACACTAGATCCATGCGGCCGGTCCTGGATCTTTATGGCCTCATGTGATTTGAGGCAAAAAAAATTCCCATCACTGTTTGATGCCTTCTTTTTGGCGAAACTCAGTTTTTTGGTTCCATGACCTCGTGTGAAGCTCAAACGTCCAGAACATGTCCAGATTAATTTTTCTCCATTTTACTTACTTTCCAAAATAAGTTCTTACGAATAAAAAGTATTAAAACTTTAAAATCATTTATTCAAAACTTATTACACAAAAATTAAACAACTTATTCCTAAAATCAAAATCTAAAAATGAAAATCAAGCGAAACTAAAGAAATAAAACATATGAGTTGCCTCCCATAAAATACTTGTTTATAGTCAATTAGCTCGAATCCTGGGCATTTTTAGACGTGAGGTTGCCTTAATGGAGAGTTTAATCTTCATCCTCTTGTTGTAGATCCTTGAGACGAAATCTCCTCCTGCTTTTGTGTTTCTACTTCCAATGCAACTCTTTGAATTTGTTGAGGAAATTGAATATCCATTGCTGGATATCCATGAGGTGCTAGCTTGTAGAAAATGTCCTTGTCCATATGAATGAAGTGCATTCTTCCATTTGACTTATCCATAACAGCTTCTACAGTTGCAAGAAAACTTCTTCCAAGTAAAATCTTGATGAATGCTTCGTCGATACTTCAACTACTTGAACGTCAGTAGGCACAAAATCATTATTAATTTTTATATATATTCCACATAATTCTCCTACATGTATTTTTATAGATCCATCTGCTAAGCTGATGCACATTTTCGAATTCGTTAGGGCTGTAAAACCAAGTCGTTCTACAACGTGTGTCGGCATGAGATTCACTCTAGCTCTTGAATCGCATAGAGCATTCTCAAGCACTTATTTGTTGATTAAATACTTAATAATGAAGAGCCCTTGATCCTCAAGCACTGATCTTTCCAAACATCGCTTCTATTTGGTACAAGTCTTATAATTTGTTTTCGAAACAATCCCTGGGCTCCCGTTGATTAGTGCATGCTCTATCAAATGTCATAGCTTCTGGTAGCTCTCCAAATATCTTGAAAAATTCCTTTCACTTATCCGTTGAAATGCAAGAACTTTGTTCTCTTGTTCCCAAGTAGACATTATCGTTTCTGTGTTCAAACAGAAACCTAGTTTTCTGTTGAGTTGTTCGGATCCTTGTTTTCCTCTTAAAGGGCATGCATTGTTCCACTCCTTGGGGCGATCTTTGATTGTCCAATGGTTGGAAATAAAAATCTAGAACCTCTCCCTTCAGGTAATTAGGATTAACGACGAAATTGGTGCAGTTTTCTTCATTCTCCACTAGTTTCTTATCGATATCTTTGAAATGAGAGCTTAGGAGATCAAGATTGATCTTGATGTCACAAATCTCAGGGTTTCGTGGTCTATTCTTCCAATATTTTCCTTTGCATCTCAAAGTAATTCCTTTGCTTATTTTCCACGACCTCAACCAAAGACTTAAGTCTTTTTGCCATAGCTTTTACGTTCCTGCTTTCTTCAAGGCGACTTTCATCATCTTCTTTGGTTTCTTCAGGTTTTTACTGGAAACGGGTGTTGAATAGCTTTTGGACAACCTATTCTATGTGATTTAGACGCATCTCTAAGCCTTGAACAATGAGTTGAAGCTTCTCAATCCTCTCTTCAAGGAAAAAATTCTGGTTATCTATGGTTGTATAGAGTTTATGCTCCATGTCGCTTTGAATCTCGAGAAGTTGCTCTGTAAGTGCTCGACCTTGAACTCAGGAGACTTTAAGGGCGTGTAGAAACTTAGAAATGAGATAGGGGCCATGATAAATCTTACCTTGGAGTGCTAGGTTGTGAAAGATGTTGTAGCCGCTCATGGGGAAGAAAACTGTGGAGATTTCGGTACAGGGATCTCATTGCATGGTTGCGAGGTGTATATCTTCTTTGCTGAGATTTTTTCATGTTTTCCAGTGGTATAGAATCGAGATTCCAACCTCCTTGAGTGAATTCGTGGCTTATACTATGCCTTTAACCATGTTCTCTTAGGGGTTGATCTCTTGGTTCAACGTAGTCTCTCTTTAGCTGATAAGAATGAGGATAATAGTGAGTTTCTTCCATGAATTCGATTGAATGAGCATTGGAGTTGTAAGATCCTTCAAAAAATTTGTCCATGGCTTAAGAGAGGGCTAGGATTTCAAAGTTTTGGCTATGGTTTTTTGTGTTTTCCTATAAAGCACAAGAGAAACGTATAAATAAGTTAGTAGAATGAAAAAATCATATTCCTAATAGAAAAAGGATAATTTCAAAGTGTTATTATCTATAAAGAAAAAGAGCCACGAAATTGTTAGTTAGTTAATCTAAATTCTAAGTATTAAAATCCTAAGGGCATCTCCATCGGGTATGTTAGCCCAATTCTTAGCGGGGTTTTTAAGAAAAAATCGAATAAAATATTGATTTTGTGGCCCGGTCCGCTAAGGATCGTTTCTTAGATAGGGATTTTAAGGACTCGGTCCTTAGTGACGTGTCCGTCTGCGATTGGCCGGCTTTTGCGATTTTGTTTCTATGTAATAAAAAAAAAATCATTCGTTTGCAAGAAAGAAAAAAAAAGAGGTGTGGCGACTCCAGAGGCGATTCGTCTCTTCC